>LBNU01028657.1:282999-295159 GCA_014162995.1 Artemisia annua | reverse complement strand
ATTTTAATTTTACACATTAAATGCGCGCTCCTAAACATTCTATAATTTTATTTTTAAACTTTAAATGGTAATAAGCATTGTAAGTGGTTTCAAATGTTAGAAAATATAGTAAGAATAAACATAATGGTATTAATCTAGTTATTAGTTGTGTAAAATTTGTGTTTGTGACAGTGTTTACTCCCTGAATTGGCAAACTTACTTCAACACTGTTATGGCCTGATTAATAAAGAACTTAATGCTGCTAGGCATAACTTAATGCTGCTAGGCATAACTTAATGCAATGGAGGAAAAAGAGGAAGTAGAAACTGAAACAATGACGGAAAACACTACTATGGAGGAATACATGAACAAAACCCGATCCGACTACAGTTTAGGAGTTGCTAGGCTAAAGTTTGACAAGTCCAAGTTTGAGTTGAAGGGTCAGTTTCTCAAGGAATTAAGAGAGAATGATTTCAGTAGGACAGAGAATGAAGATGCTAATGAACATGTGGAAAAGGTCCTAGAGATTGCAGATTTATTCACTACATAAGGAGTTTCTGACGATCAACTTATGCTTCGAGTCTTCCCAATTTCACTCAAAGGAGCTGCTAATAAGTGGCTAAGAAATGAACCAACAGGTTCGATCACTACATGGGAAGAACTGAAGAGCAAATTCCTTAAAAGATATTGTCCACCTGCTAAAACTGCTAAGAAAATGGAGGCTATCAACAATTTTAAGCAAGAGCCCGATGAAACTCTCTATCAGGCTTGGGAGCGTTTCAAAGATCTGTTGGTAAAATGTCCTCAACACTATTTAACCACAATGCAGGAGGTAATATTATTTTATCAAGGATTGGACGTGCCTACTAGACAAATCTTGGATGCGAAGGGAGCTGTACCACAAATGAGTGCAGCAAATGCTAGGAAAGCAATCTGACGGGTTTGCTGCTAGATCTAGAAGTAGCACTAATTCTGACGGGTTTGCTGCTATACATGCTCAATTAGACAAGATTAGTAGATATATGAAGAAAAGAGATGAACAAACATATGCTGCCCAAGTTGGATGTGAAAAATGCCAAGGTCCTCACTACACCAAGGATTGCCCTACAAAGAATGAAAGTGAAACCTTTGAAGAAGCATACTACACATAATTTTGTCAAGCATTCCAACCTTCAGGAAATTTTAGGGAAGCTGCTCCAGGATACTAGCAGAAGTACAATCCCTCATATCACGAGAGTAGCCAAACTAAGGGGCGATTTCTTGCCTCTCCCCCCTAACAAATTCCGGCCATTATTCTGCCTATCTTGGACGTTTTTCTTTTACTTCTTCATTGGATTAATTGTTTTAACGTTAGATCTAGGTTGTTAGGGGTGGAAGTCGGCTTTAATTACTATCTATTTATCAAAATCGCTGCCTATTCATCTATATACCCTAATCGCATTCTTTTTCTCTAAGTTGATTCCTTAATCGATTTTCATAAGGATTAGGTTTATTGATCTCTTTATATTCCCTATACGAATCTAATTGAATATATTGAATCGTTGATAGTTTTAACCCTCAAACGATCATCCTCTTGTAATCGTTTTTAGGGTTTCTTCATGGTGGCTGTGATCGTTTATACTTTCATGGAATTATTCTTCTACGATCTTCTTGCTGTTGGTTCATATAGCACGTTGTTGTTTGGTTATGTATATTATGCTGCTATATGGTCGGTTCTTGGTGCTTTACGATCTATAAAACCCTTTTTTAGGGTTTCTTTTATTATGAATGTTATGTGTGGTTGGATCTGGTTGTTTCAATGAATGTGAATCTGCTATGGGCGGTTTTTGCCTGAATGTTTTCCTTCATGGAGATGTTAAATCTGTTCGTGGGTCATTAAAGGGAGAGGTGGGTATGGAATCGATCTGTTTGGTAGGATTGCATGTTCTATTATTCTCATCTACAGATCGAAACCCTTGATATGGTTGTTGTTTGTTCGGCGTAGTCATGCAGCTTTACGTTTTAATCCTAATGCGTGACAAGTGCTGGATGTTATTTTATGGCAGATTTTGTTACCAATGGATTGCATTCTAATCTTGGTTGCAATTGGCAGCTTATGGGTATTCAATTTCTTGTCATATTGTTTGTTGGCATTGTAACTTGATCATTGATTTTCTTCGTGAGTTTCATTCAGATCCGTTGGAAGATTGGTTCAAGTTCTGGTCTTGATTTGTTTACAACCTATGCGTGTCATGCATGGTGTTACAAATCGTGTCATGGGAAGTGTGGTTGCATTGTGACTTGATTTATGATTTCTTCATATGTTTCACTCTTACATTGGAAGATGGATTCAAGTTCGGATATGCTGGAGGTTGGGTCGATTAGACCATGTTTATACTTCAAACTCGAATTGCTACGGATGTCACTCTTATTAGGTTATTAGATTATGCTTTCTGCATGCTACTAATAAAGATGCAATGGGTTGAAGCTGGATGATTGAACTACTTTGACGATTTGAAGATTCAATGATTCTTCTACTTGGTAGTGCTATTGTCTTCTTTTTAAGAAGTGGTAGTGTCTTGTTATGTATGCACTTTCGCCTATGTAACGGGCTTAGATATGGGATTTCACCCATATCCATTGTACTTCAACGTTTCTTTTGGTGTTTGGTAAGTTATAAGAATGGTTGCCATTCTTATATTAGAGTCGGTAAGTGTGTCTGTAAGTGTCCTAAGGGACTGAGATGAGGGATGTCACTCTCATCCGTTGTACTTCAATGTTTTTTGGTGTAATGCAATTTACCAGGGTGAATTAACCCTTTTACCCAAAAAAAGAGAGTAGCCAAACTTTGGATGATACTTTAAAGAAAATTATGGCCGATGCTGCTAAAAGACATGTGTTGGGTCTATTATTGATTTGATGATACAAAACAAGAAGAATGAAACATGAAGGGCTTGAAGTGACAAGAAGGAATTCTACAAAAGATGGGAAGGACTTGCTTGCAAAAGAAGTTTTATTTATTAGTCCTTCGTAGTATTTTGTAAACCCTAACATCTCTCTATATAAAGAGACATAGGGCGTACGATTTTATTAACAAGTCTTCCACAATGTAGACATCTAGTAATGGTGTGTGTGTGTAACCTAGGCGTAGGAGATAAACGCCTAGGGTTTAGTGTTTTAGTTTAGATAATGTGTTCTACTTGATCAAGGTAGAACATGTTAAGTAGTTTGTAATCGTTAGAGAAGTGAATGATAATGAAAAACCTTGTTCATGATAACGTTAATTCATTGTTTGAATATTCCGCTTTCGTTATTATGTGTTCCTAGATATAATATTAGACATCGTCTAAGAGCTACAACGATCTTATCAATTGGTATCAGAGCCTGGGGCTCTCGATATCTAGGGATTATACAAGGTTTGTTGTCGAAGAGAATCAGATTTGAAAAAGTTATGAGGTAATCGTTATTTTTTTTTATATAAAAAGGGTATCGATCTTTATGTTTTATTTTGTGGCGACAAGGTTTAATTGGCTGCTCTACAACTCGTACTATTGATTTATTTGTGGGTCATTGATATATATAATTCGTTTTGTCGACATCTACATGATACTCAATTCGTTAGTAACCTCGTACTATTAATATTTGTTGGGATTATATGTGGTGCGATGCATAGAAGATACGGTGGTTTTTATATATAGATAATTGATCATGGGATGGTGAGCATATATTTTATTTAAGCAATCATGGATAATCTCGTATTATATTTTGTGGGACTTATATTGCACGTGATTTTCTTGGACAAATTCAAGATAATTGGTCGAGCCTCTAATATCAGTAGATAGCATTTAATTTGTCGCTTTTTGCTTGCTACTGAATGGGATTATACTTTATTTGCTTTTATATTTGATCGATTCTCTGCTGGGCAATTTATTGGTCATTCGGTCGGTGGAGTATTTTATTAGAGTATCGAGATTTGTTTCTGTTGACGCCAAGAATCATGGCTTTTTAGGACTTTGCGATTGGTGTACATTACAAAGACCAAAAGGTATTGAAGCAGAATAGTGTATTATTGGCTTCGTGGTCATGTTCCAGTGCAACAGATTATAGCATCTAGGTGTACAAAGATTCATGAAGGCACGAAGGTACTGCTCTATATTGAATGTACTGCTCGGATTATTTTTAACGTACTGCTCTTGCATTAAAAAGGGTACTGCTGCTACGCTTATGATGAAAGTACTACTGCGTGATTCATTTAAAGTACTGCTCTCAAGTTCGTTAATTTACAAAGTACTGCTCCACTCATTGAAAGTACTGCTCATTGTTTCTCAACGTACTGCTCCAAGGTACTGTTGCTACAAAGTACTGCTGTGATTGAAGTTGATTTATGGAGACGAGTCAAGAGCTTTATGGTTTAATATATATGCATGGTTTACGAGCAGTAAGGGGAAATACATATGAGTTTGATTGGTTTTGGATTACACACACAGAATGGTTATTTGGTACACACACAAAGGAAGAAGTTTATATTCTTAAAGGTTTTTAAAAGGCTCGTATTTAATTCTTATGGATTAATTGATTACGAAGGAAAATTGTTTATCTCTTATTTGAGATTGAAGTAAAGTTCACAAAGGCGTTTACTTATTTCATCATTGATATTTCTTGCTATCAATTGGTGACTTGCTTGGATATACGGTTTATGATTGGGACTTGGTTTATCTAGTTTTCATAGGTCAAGGGGTGGATGGACGAAGACCTAGTTAACTATCACTTAAAGGAGATACATTGTAGTACTCAGTGTCACACGAAGAAAGTCGATGTGGATAAATTCAAGAGATTACATAGAGATTTGTTTCAGCTACACCAAATTCTCTATATCGTTCTTCAATCAACAATAGTGCAAGCTTAAGTAACGAGTATTGGGGATATTTTACTTTGGTTTCAAGTTTGGTTATATCAAGTTTTCTTCATCATAATCATTACAAGGAGCTTACAGATTTGAAGAATCATAGAGATGATTAACACATTGATTTAAGGGGAAGTATTTTATCATGTGTTTTAATCATTTGATGTTCATGCACTACTCAAGGGGAAGTTGGTGATTCTTACTATTGCTGATTAGTATTACTATTGATGGTTTAGATTTCTATTGTTTCAAGTTCATTTATAGTTGCGGAAAACTTCATGGAGGGTAATTTGAGACATTAGAAGGATGAATTGGATGTGTGGTATTAATTCGTGGTGGTCAAGATCATTATTTGCATATGTTCTCCATTTGTTGATAACAAAAAGGGGAAGAGATGTTGAAGAGATGTTAGAGTGGCATTGCATGAATCAAGGGGAAGACAAGATTGTTTCATTCATGGTGAGATTTTATCTCAACTTTTCTACTTCGTCTAGGGAAGTTCGTACAAGAAGGTGTTTGTTTTGTTACCATCAAATAGGGGAAGATTGTTGGGTCTATTATTGATTTGATGATACAAAACAAGAAGAATGAAACATGAAGGGCTTGAAGTGACAAGAAGGAATTCTACAAAAGATGGGAAGGACTTGCTTGCAAAAGAAGTTTTATTTATTAGTCCTTCGTAGTATTTTGTAAACCCTAACATCTCTCTATATAAAGAGACATAGGGCGTAGGATTTTATTAACAAGTCTTCCACAATGTAGACGTCTAGTAAAGGTGTGTGTGTGTAACCTAGGCGTAGGAGATAAACGCCTAGGGTTTAGTGTTTTAGTTTAGATAATGTGTTCTACTTGATCAAGGTAGAACATGTTAAGTAGTTTGTAATCGTTAGAGAAGTGAATGATAATGAAAAACCTTGTTCATGATAACGTTAATTCATTGTTTGAATATTCCGCTTTCGTTATTATGTGTTCCTAGATATAATATTAGACATCGTCTAAGAGCTACAACGATCTTATCAACATGAAGAGAACACTACCTTGATCAAGGAAATCCGAGCTTCAACAGAAACCATCACAAGGAATCAAGGTGCTTCGATCAAGAACTTAGAGCAACAAATTGGTCAGATGGGCAAGGTTCTTCAAGAAAGGGGAATTGGAAGTCTACCTAGCTCATCTAAAACTAATCCGAGAGATCATGTCAAGGCTATAACCACTACCAAAGAATGCCTAAAATACCTTTTCCTGGACGATTGAAGAATGGTAATGTTTTGAAACCCCAATATTTCTTTAACTCTTCAATCAGTGTAAGGAGGCTACTCAAAGAGAAGTCAAGAATTGAAGAGGAGATCAAGGCTGCAATGAAAGAAGAGAGCTCTGCAACCGATCTACAAGTCTCGCCTCATAAAGAAAAAGACCCAGGAAGTTTTATTCTACCTTGCTCAATTAATAACATTTCTTTCAATAATGCATTGGCTGACTTAGGAGCTAGTGTTAGTGTTATGCCCTTTAAGACATTCACTACCCTAGGACTAGGAAAATTGGCACCAACTAAGCTTCTTATTGAATTGGCTGATAAAACTGTAAAACGACCTGCGGGATTCATGAAAACGTGCTAGTTAGGATCGAGAAGTTTGTGTTCCCCGTAGACTTTATAATACTAGATATGCCCGAGGATGTTAAGATTCCCTTAATCCTTGGAAGACCTTTCTTGTCTACGGCTCATGCTAAGATTAATGTGTTTAAAAGAAAAATATCACTTAAAGTAGGGAACGACAAACTAGTCTATAAATGCAAAAATCCAGTTAAGAGCATCACTAGAGGCGTTTATATGCTAGGACTAGGAGAAGATGTAGACCTCGATCTAAAAGCTAGAGTAGTGGAAGAGACATTGATCTAAGACAATTTAAATCCCGATCATGAGAAACTTACTGACATTAACGCGTCCACTAAATTTAAGCGTAATGTAATTAACGATTCTAGCAACGAATTGTGTGATTGGGAAAGTATTAACAAACGTAGAAGGATTGTTGAGAAAACCAATAAAGTCTTGTTTATTGAGCTACCATCACATCTTGGGTATTTGTGCATATATGATAACAAGAATCTCCCGTTTATTACTTTATCCTCTCTACCCGAAAGGGTTAGAATTTTATTTATATAGATATTGAAAAGATATGGAATGGAGATCAAGGACGGGCAAGATGTGGTCGACATAACAGGACTAGTGATAAGGGAGTGTGACGCTTCCGACTACTTTAATGATCACTACTAAGAGCTGAACGTGAGTCTAACTTGAAGACTCTGGAATAAAGACAAGTGCTGACCAGGAGACAACCTGAAATTTTTATCTTATTTTTCTGTTTGTGTCGAGTCTGTCAGACCTGCAAAAGATGCGGCGCATCTCCATCATGGAATGCGGCATATCATCTGCACTGGTCATATCTTTTTATTTTTCAGCATGTTTATTTTTAGACTCTTAAACATTCTGTCAGTTTATTTAATGCGGTGCATCCTAGTTAAAGATACGACGCATCTTTTATTCTGATTCGTATTAATTCCAGGCTCGATATGGCACATCCTCTTCCATAGGATGCGGCGTATCGACTGACCTGATGATTTTTTATTTTTAATTTTTAGGTTTTATTTTCTAACTATTAATGTATTATGCAAGTTTGAACCTTCTTAACTCAGGTGTGTTAAAGCCTAGGTGGTATTATAGATTCCTACACTTTCTGTGGAAACATCATTCATGAAGCATAAACGTTCTCATCCACGAGAAAGTTGATTCTTGCTCATAAACGCAATGGAGGATCATTCCGAGCAAATATCAGGGAAGTTTTTCGGTTCTAAATCTTTAATTTTCCAGTTTTTAACCTTTGACACAAACAACGAGGACGTTTTCTAACTTAAGTGGGGGGATGGAGAATTAGAATGCTTAGTTGTCCTAAACTTTTCAAAATATGCTTAAAATACGGTTAATATATCAAAATATAAAAATTTTTAGCGTGTTTTTGTTTAAGTCTAAATTGGATAACCGCACACATAACCTTATTTCTTCCAAAAAGCAAAACTTTATTGTGCCGGTGACTTGTAAACTTTAGAACTTGGCTTGTATACTATTCGAGACCACCATAATGAGTATTATCGATATAATTGGAGTGACTTGTCTAACTTGGTAAATTTCTAGGATTACACCCAAAAAGCCTTTATATGTTATGTGATATTAACTAAATATATTGGTTAGTTAACCCCCGTACAAACCCTTTTGTTTACTCTCAGTTTTAGAGTAAGATACCCCTAGAAAAACCATCAGAGCCATTCCTTTCTTTTCTTACAGCTTTGTTAAAAATGTTTCGTTACACCCTTACACCTTAGCCTACCCTGTAGATTAAAATCCGTTGTTAGTTACATTAGGCAAAGTGTGTTTCCTTACATTACATGTGTTCGTGTGCGTAATTCATTATCTTTGGTTAGGTCGGGATTTCACAATGCAATTGGAGTGAAAGTACATATTGTATAATTTTAGTTTATTTTTCGTGTGTTTACTACTTTCACTATTACAGTTATTTCTGAAAGTTATGGAAAAATTA
This sequence comes from Artemisia annua, assembly GCA_014162995.1. NCBI lineage: Eukaryota > Viridiplantae > Streptophyta > Magnoliopsida > Asterales > Asteraceae > Artemisia > Artemisia annua. Next base: position 286,708 of record LBNU01028657.1, on the reverse strand, counting down.
TCCGGAAAAATAATGATGGAAAAAGTTGTGAAATTTTACACATTGATTATATATATAAAAAAAAATCGAAAAAATAGAAAAAAAAAGAAAGAGAAGAAGTTGGAATTTTGTTTAACCAACTTATGTAAAGTTTTGTATTAAGTGGGAACTATTTGTTGTTGTATTATACTTATCGATTGAATGGGAGTTGGCCGTTATGGGAACGCCAACTAAGGATTATTCTTTGTTTAAGATTTTATTGAGTATAATTCATGTCTACCTAAAGCGTGAGTTACATGAGTCAAAAGCGTGAGTTATTCAATGATATGAGCCTTATTCATGGGATAGTTGGGAAAGTAATTAACCACACTTAGGATTTTAATTTATTTGTTTGTTTATTTTCTATTTTACACCAATTTATATCCTAAATGTTATCCCTACCCAACCGTACTGTTATATTCGTCGTTAGCTTTCGAGCATCCGGATATGATGATGGCTAGGTAAGAATGTTAAATGTATGAATAAGGTAGTGACCATCCGAGTATTAGATTAATTGATTAACGCGCTAGCGATCTAGTGTGTGACTTGGTGACCATCCGTTATGCAAATAACGTGCCAGCGATCCAAGAAGTTCACTATTGACCATCCGTTAGTTAAAGCGTCGAAGACTCGCGCTAGCGATCTACTAAGTTTATGAAGGAGATGTTTGAACGAATCTAGGTTTTAACCCTTTAGCCTCAAAACCCTTTTTACCGCTTTAGACTTGTTACTCTTTAGCTTAAGTGGGGGAGATGTGTATACTTGTCAAGCCTATGATTTAGATTTGTTTTATATTGGAAAATTATTTTGTTTCGAACTCGTTAAGTGTTTGGTTGTGTGATTATGATAAGATGAATACGTGCATTAACTATAAAATAAATCCTAATACCTTTTAGGATACACTTTCATAAGTTAAATCTAAGGTTTACTTGGGGACAAGTAAAGTTCAAGTGGGGGGATATTTGATGAACTCAAATAAGTATATATTATTATCATCATTTATCCTATTTATTTGACTTGTTTTACTTTATTTCATATGAGAATCGGTACTTTAATGTTTACTTTAGTGATTCTCAGGTAAAAACAGGCAATAGGTGAAACTTGGCGATTTTGGACTAATTATGGAGCAAAACGAGCAAGATGTCAAAAGTCTACTGAAATCCAGAAGATGCGCCGTATCTCTCTCAACAGATACGCCGCAATATCATACTTAAATGTATTCGAAGACCATTGCCTGACTTTGAAGAATGCGCAGCATGGAATTTTACCATGCGCCGCTTATGAAACTTTGGTCAACGAAGAAGACCAAGCTTGTTCTACTCCAGATGCGCCGCATTATACTTCTGACATACGGCGTATCACCATCAAGACTTCACCAGATACAATCCAAGACACTGAAGGACATGCGCCGCATAATGATTCAAGTTACGCCGCATCTGAAGGCGGTGTACGAATATTCCAGAATATATTAATCTTGGACCCCACGCGAAGTTAAGTCAATGCGCCGCATCGAACCCTAACAGAGAAACGATAAATACCCCAAGACCTAGATGAATTTTGTGTGCAACATAACCCTAAGGAGCCGAGTTCAGTCGAAGAAGCAATAAAAGACACACCCAAATCGAAGATATTAGATCTGTAAGAAGGTCCTGCATGTATTTAATTCATTAAGTAGTTTTGTTTTATTGTAATAGTACACTTTAATTCATCAGGATAGATGGGCATGTGTATGTGTCTACGGAAAATCATACATACCTCTTAAAATTGCTTTCCCATCAATTAAATTTTATATGATGATGTCTTTGGTGACTTATATTTGTGTATTGATAACCTCTGTGTCTAGCTGAGCACTGCTTGGGCTGCCATACCCCTTCCTCGCCTATTTAATCTGACGTCTTTGGATGAATAGGATAGTCATAAGTTATCATTAAGGGTGGACCCATCGATATGATTAGAGCCAACGAGAAAGATTTAATCACATACACTTCATATAAAACTAGCGATAAAACAAGTGACAAGCTACTTAATTATCAGGACAGATCTTCTTATAGTTTCTACTATCTTTCTGTGTACGTGTATGCTATTCGCTGATTCGTGCTCATTAGTTTAATTAACTATTTAATAAAACCAATCTGTGTCAGTCTCTCAAGCTGAACCCCCTTGCGTTAGATTAGACTGTAAAACTAACTTAGGATATTAAAATACTGATTAGGTTAGCTAGATAAATCTTTCCACTCTTAGTGATCAACACTCTACTTACCATTATATACATACTGACCGGGTACACTGCTCGTTAAGTGTGTGTGTTATTGATAAGTCGGCTAAATATACATGTAAAACTTGAGTAGGCATTAATACTGCTAAACCGCAAAGTCACATCACTCGCATCAATAACTGATCCAAATATAAAATTGGACATCCTTTTATACACCAAGGAGTCCGAGTCGGCTTACAATAGTTTCCTAAGTATCTATAATCTTTTCCATAAGCAACTAGCAATTTCGAGCGGTCTTAATCTCTGACCAGTACCAACTTTCACTAGCAGTAGTAACTGTTGTACTAGCAGTAGTACATACTTGGCACATTTTCTTTGAAATTCATGAGCAGCACTAAATCCATCTAAGCAATATTAACACAAACATGAGCGGCAGTAATTCAAACAACATCATGAAGACTTTTAATCCAAAACAATGAACATAATAATAAAATTTGCAGTTAAACTTACAAGTTTTTCTCCCATTGATCTAATCTCATCATCTGGATATAAAAGCCTTGAAAATGTAGGCTGCTGCATATCAACAATAATCACATCAGGATGAGAGCAGAACTAGAACATGTCAAAGCTCACAACATAAGAGAACTAGATGAGCATACTGGAATAAAGTTCTTGATTAGATGCTACAAAACCTTCCTCTCTAAAAAGTATGTGGTTATATATATTGTTGACGGGTGCATCTATTTCTTGACATTTGACATAGAGACACTATTGCCTTGTCTTTTGTCAGGTGCATCTAGTTTGTCAGGCGCCACTAGTTCAACTATCTGCTGTTTTGGTGGTTTTGAGTCGCTTGATTCGCCATAGATTCAACTATCTGCTTTGGTGGTTTTGAGTCGCTTGATTCGCCACTGATTCAACTATCTGCTTTGGTGGTTTTGAGTCGTCTGATGCGCCACTGGTTCAACTATCTACACAACCATGATAGGAATAAAAGGCATATAGATCTTGTAACTTTGTCCCAACCACCCAATTAAAAATAAGGTATAGATTAGACTCTAGGAATAGTTTACAAAGGTACAAGTAACTTTGTCCCAACCACCCAATTAAAAATGGAAAAAATAAGCTAAAAAATCAAATAGACCAACATGACTACTTGATTAGAAACAACTATATTTTTTGATAATCAGATCTTGGTCTTTTCCGATTTTAGGCTTTCTTACAATCGATTCTGCATCTTTTATTTGTAACTTTATTCAACCTTCCAAAGCTATATACATTTCAGATTATTTTTTTCAAACTAGAAAAAAGTAAAGATTCCAAGGTAGCATTTGCTTTTGGCCAGTTTGGTTATGGTCAATCTAGTTTTTAAATCAGTCCCCGCATAATGGGTGCTTAAAAACATCTAAAAGATGAATTCAAGGATAAAAAACCATTTCAGATGTGAATGCACTTTTCAAAATAATAAAAGATAAT
>LBNU01028657.1:260842-271206 GCA_014162995.1 Artemisia annua | reverse complement strand
GGAAAAACTTGGGCAACGGTAAACGGTCCAGACCAACGGGACTTAATCTTCCCAGAAAATATTTTTAACCTTGAGTTAAAAAGCAAAACTTGATCAACGAAATTAAAAACACGATTTTTGATTTTTGAATCATGAATCCGTTTGGTTTTCTCCTTATAAATAAAAGAATTTTCATATGCTTGATCACGGAGTTCATTCAATTCATTCAACTAGATTTTTCGGTGATCACCCGCGGTTTTTAAATTATAATTCACATGTTTTAGGGCCCAGTAGGCTCGATGCTCTAGCTCGATCGGAAGATGACATGCCTTTCCATACACAAGCTTGTAAGGGGTACAACCGATTGGTGTTTTATAAGCTGTGCGGAAGGCCCAGAGTGCATCATCTAACTTGTCCGACCAAGAAGAACGATTCTCACCCACTGTCCTTTCCAAAATGCTTTTTAAACCACGATTGGACACCTCGACTTGGCCACTAGTTTGTGGATGATAAGCGGTACTGAGTCGATGGGTAACACCATATTTGGACATAACTTCTGAAAACTGGTCATTACAAAAATGAGTACCACGGTCACTGATTATAGCTCGAGGTGTACCGAATCTGGCAAACAAACTTTTCAAAAATTTTACAACCACTCGGGCGTCGTTAGTTGGGAGAGCTTTGGCTTCGACCCATTTAGACAAATAATCGACCGCCACGAGGATGTATTTGTTTCCTTTTGAAGATGGAAATGGTCCCATGAAATCGATCCCCCACACGTCAAAGATTTCGCAAACTTGGATGGAGTTTTGAGGCATCTCATCCCGCTGCGAAATTTTTCCTTGTCGTTGGCACGCGTCACAAGACTTCACCAGGTCCTGTGCATCGCGGTAAATCGAAGGCCAGAAAAAACCGGAGTCAAAAACTTTTTTAGCAGTAAGATTAGCACCATGATGTCCCCCCGTGGGGCCATTGTGGCATGCCATCAAATAGCTTCGGCCTCTTTACCATGGAAACATCTCCGAATGATTTGGTCGGCACAAACTTTGAACAAATAAGGGTCGTCCCAAAAATATTGTTTAACATCTTTGAAAAATTTCTTTTTGTCCTGGGTCGACATTCCTTTTCTGATAAAATTCCCCGCATGGTAATTTGCAAAATCGGCAAACCATGTGATACTAGAATCACAAAGTGATACACTCCCAAGGGCCTCGAGAGGGAATGAGTCATTGATATCCTTATTCTCGAGCACACCTTGGTGAGGATTTTCAAGTCGGGACAAATGGTCAGCGGCTAGGTTTTCTGCTCTTTTCTTGTCGTGAATCTCGACATTAAATTCTTGGAGCAAAAGAACCCATCGCATTAATCTGGACTTGGCATCTTGCTTGGTCATAAGGTATTTTAGGGCTGAGTGGTCCGTATACACTATGCATTTCTTTAAAAGAAGATATGGTCGAAATTTTTCAAAAGCATAAATTACTGCCAACATCTCTTTTTCAGTTGTGGTGTAATGAGATTGGGCATTGTTCATTGTTTTGCTTGCATAGTGTATAGGCTGAAAATATTTATCCTTGCGTTGCCCCAGGACCGCCCCGATTGCATAGTCACTAGCATCACACATTAACTCAAAGGGCAAATCCCAGTCGGGGGCAACTAAAATAGGAGCCTCCGTCAACTTCTTTTTAAGGGTATTAAAGGCCTCAATGCATTCATTTGTAAACTTAAACGGGGCATCCTTTTCTAAAAGGTGGGTCAATGATCGGGCTATTTTTGAAAAGTCTTATATGAAACGTCTGTAAAAGCTAGCATGACCGAGGAAACTTCGAATTCCCTTGACGGTCGTGGGATGAGGTAGTTTTGCGATAACATCGACTTTGGCTCTATCCACCTCAATCCCGGCTTTTGAGATTTTATGGCCGAGGACTATACCCTCTTTAACCATAAAGTGACACTTCTCCCAATTCAGAACTAGGTTAGTGTCTTCACACCTTTGGAGCATTTGTTCTAAATAGGAGAGACGAGACGAAAAAGAGTCACCATAAACAGAAAAATCATCCATAAAAACCTCCATTGTCTTCCTGATCATGTTTTGAAAAATAGCGGTCATACACCTCTGGGACATGCCTGGAGCATTGCATAAGCCAAAGGGCATACGTCGATAGGCAAATGTCCCATAAGGGCAAGTAAAAGTGGTTTTCTCTTGATCGGGAGGATCAATGGGAATTTGAAAATAGCCAGAAAAACCATCAAGAAAACAATAGAACTCATTTCCCGCAAGACGTTCAATCATTTGATCCATAAAAGGAAGCGGAAAATGGTCCTTTCGAGTTGCTTCGCTGAGCTTTCGATAGTCGATGCAAACTCTCCAACCGGTAACAAGACGTGTAGGAATAAGCTCGTTATCTTCATTCTTCACGACAATCATACCACCCTTCTTTGGCACACAATGGATCGGGCTAACCCACGAGCTATCAGAAATGGGGTAAATCATCCCAGCGTCGAGGAGTTTGACAACTTCATTCTTGATCACTTCATGGATTTTGGGGTTAACCCGTCTTTGTGGTTGAATGGAAGATTTAGAATCATTTTCAAGCAAGATTTTGTGGGTGCAAAAGCAAGGGTCTATGCCCTTGATGTCAGAAATTTTCCAAGCGATGGCATTTTTATGCTTCTTAAGAACATCAATGAGACGAATCTTCTCCTCATCTTTAAGATCTTTAGAAATTATGACAGGGTATTTGTCGGTTTCTTCAAGAAAAGCATATTCGAGATGAGGAGGTAGGTCCTTGAGCTCGAGCTCAGGAGGATCGGACTTTTTGATTTCTTTGACTTCTTCAATTTTCAAATCAGCTGGAGGGGGAGAAGATGACGGATCTTCGTTTAACAATTTTTCAAGCAAGAAAATATCCCCCTCGGGATCAAAATCAGCAGCATCATCAATTTCTGGAGAAACTGAATCACTAGAAAGATAAGCTTCAATCTCTTCCAAAATGAAATCACTTCCCTCAAACGGAGTTAGGGAAGGGGAAGAGTCGGCAACAATCGGTTCAGAAGAAGGAGTGGGATTGCCACTTGAAGACTTTTGTGAAAAACCGAGTATCTCTTGAGAATACTCATCAGAAACTTCATCAATGACATCGATTTTGTTGATGGTCATGCAATCATCGGTGGAGGAATATCTCGCTGTTTGGTCTAAGTTAAACGTGATTGCTTCATGACCATCTCGCCAGGTAATCTCTTTATCGTACACATCAATCAAAGCACGGCCCGTCTTGAGGAAACCTCTTCCGAGAATGAGAGGAACCCTTGGATCGGGATCGAAATCGACAACAACAAAATCAGCCGGAAAGTGAAATTTCCCCACATTGACGATGACATCCTCAGCTATGCCTTTAGGACGAGAGGTAGAACGGTCGGCAAGCTCGAGTGTCATACGTGTAGGAGTCAAAGCGGGTAAAGACAACTTCTGCCAGACGGATAACGGCATAAGGTTAATGCTAGCACCTAAATCGGCTAAGGCGAAGCATTGAACCATTCCGGGAAAATTGCATGGTATCAAGAACTTGCCGGGGTCTTCAAGCTTTTCGGGAAGCTTCTTAAGGAGCACCGCCGAGCAATTCGCATTCAAGGGTGTAGTCGACATTTCATACAATTTCTCTTTATTATTCAACAAGTTTTTAAGCATTGATGAAAACTTTGGCATTAACACAACAGCATCAGCAAGACTCAAATCAAAGCGAATGTCTTGAAACATCTTGAAAAACTTTTCCTTTATTATGTCATTTTTATCTTGACGTTTTTGCTCATTTAGACGAAAAGGATAAGGAAGATTAGTTTTAACTGGTTCATCTTGTTCAAAAACAATTTTCTCTTTTCCTTTAGTCACATTAGCATTTTCATTTGAAACTTTTTCTTTTGACACATTTACATTTTCTTTGATCGGTTGAACCACTGGAGGTTGGATGTTTTTGGTCCTTCCATTGTTAGTAGGAATTTCCGTAACCTTTGTCGCCTCGGTCTCACGCTCGACCACCTTAGGAGGTAAAGAAAAGGAGGTAGTCGGAACCGTGGGTCCTTCGTACGAAACACCACTTCGAGTAGTAATTGCTTTCAAGTCACCACGTGGATTATGAATCGTATTACTTGGAAGAGAACTCGACGATGACGGTTGCTTCATTTGAATGAAAGTGCTCATCATTTGTTTAAGTTCATTAGTGTGTTGAGATATGGACGTGTCGATCTCTTTCTTAAGTTCAACCTTCATGTTGTTGATTTGGTTTTGCATTGCTCGCATGCTCACGTCATTAGTTTTCATATAATTTGAAAGCTCAGGAGAAGGTGGCACTTGTTGTGGTTATTGATGAAAAGATTGTTGGGGTGGAGAATTTTGATAATTTTGGTAACCTTGGGTTTGATTATAGCTTGTTGCACAGTTTTGGTTGTAACCTTGGTTTTGATAACCTTGGTTATTTTGAGGATAACGGTTTTGATGAGTTTGCACGGGTGGAAATCCGGGTGGCCCCATTTGGTGATTAACAGGTTTAAAACCTTGGTTTTGAGTAAAGTTAGCGGCTGCAACGTTAGCATTATCAACTTGGCCATCGGTGGCTTGACAATTGTAATATTGATGGGGACCACCACAAATTACACACGCTTCAGTAACGGCTTTAACGGGCTCGGGTTTCGGGTTCTGGTTCTTGAACTCTTTCATCATGCAACGTACAGCATCGGTAAGTTCGGCCAACTCCGATGATTGGGCGGATGACGAAGAAGAAGGAGCAAACGACGTTACTTTCGAAACATTCGGTTTGTTACGAGAAGTAGGAACCTTGGATTTGTTCTCGATGATAGTAAGAATATCCCTTGGTGTACGATTCAAGATATTGCCACCGACGGCTACGTTCAAGGAATCTTGATCGTTTTGAGTTAAAGCGTTATAAAATGTGTCAATTTGGTGCAATTCGGAGAAACCATGGTGAGGACATTTTCGAAGAAGATCCTTAAAACGTTCCAATGCCTCACCAAAGCTCTCATCAAAACGTTGACGAAAATTGGTTATATCATTCTTTAGGTTGGTTGTTTTGGATGGGGGAAAGAAATGATTAACGAATTTTGAAACAAGCTCTTCCCAAGTGGTAATGGAACGAGGGGGTTCTTTTTCGAGCCAAATCCGGGCTGCCCCCTCGAGTGAAAATGGGAATAGCATCAACTTTATAGCATCGTGAGGGACATCCTTAAATTTCATGGTCGAAGTTAACTTGTTGAACCAACGGATGTGTGCGTGAGGATCGTCCCTCTCAAAACCGTGAAATTGGTTAGATGTGACAAGCTGAATCAAACCGGTTTTAAGTTCAAAATTCTCGGAAAGTATCGGTGGTAAAACAATTGCATCCCCATATCCCTCGGTGGGACATTGGAGCAATTCTTGCATCGTTCGTTGGTCGGCCATCTCGGTGATGGGATTCTGAAGATCACGTAACTCGGGTACGGTCTTTTGTTTCCGCCTACGACGATTGCGGTTAGTCGGCACTAAAGAAGAAGAAGACTCGTCTAAGTTAGACTTAGAACGAGTAATCATACAAATCAAAACACAACAAAGTGAAAAAGAAAGTTGAATAAAAATCTAAAAGATTTTTATGTTTTATAAAAGAAAAAGGAAAATCTTTTTGGTTTTTTATAGGTTTTATAATAACTTTTTTTTTTGGTTGTTTTTATGTTTTTGAGAAAACGTTAACTTCTAAAAGAAGGTTCTTCAAATCACAAGTCTCGAACGATCAAGCGACTTAATCTTATCAACCGCTCCCCGGCAGCGGCGCCAAAAATTGGTCGTGGCAGAATTAAGCGGTGAAGCTTAAACACGAGTCGTAGTCCCAACGAGGGTTGAACTGATCTAGTCACTCAAAATCGTGAGTTATGTGATATGAATAGGTTTGAAAGATTTGATTTTGTTTTGATTATTCTGCGAAATATGTTTAAGACTTAATGCAAATAAGAACGTGTTTAAAAGAAATAGAATTAACAAGAAAAGAAAACATTAAACTAGATTAAACTAAGAGAAGTGAAATTGAAATTGTAAATGATAAAAGAAACTAATAAAGAAAATATTTTGGTGTTTTGTATTTTTGATGAACGAAAATGATTAAGTACAACGATAAAAGAAATAAAAGAAAGAAAGAAAAGTTAAACAAAATAAAATAAAGAAAAGCTTAAATAGAAAGTAAAATTGTTTTTGGATTTTTAAGATTTAATAAATGAAAAGTAAACGTAAAGCTTTTAAAAGAAAATAAACTAAGTTTAAAAGATTTTTAGAAAATTCGGCGGAGTTTTGTTTACGAATGAACCAAACAAAACCCTCACTCGATGAAACGATGAGGTAAAGAAAAACCTAGCCCGGCTTAAGAAACAAATGATACTTGCAAAGAAACGACAAGACTTGACACCAAGTTAAATCAAACTCGCAAACATAAAAACTAAAACTTACTAACTAAAAGTTTGATACTTGCAAATTTTGAACTCATACTCGCAAAGGAAAAACAACATACTCGCTAAAAAGGAAAACCCAACTCGCAAAAGTAAACTTGTTTCATACTCGCAATAAAATGAGACCCTTACTTGCTAGAAACAAAACCATACTTGCAAGAAATACTTGATACTCGCTATGTTTTGGAAATCCTTACTCGCTAAAATGGCCTCATACTCGCAACTAAATATGATACTCGCAAGATAAATGACAGCCAAGTTGATACTCGCTATCTAGACTACAGCTTACTCGCTAACAAAGTTGATACTCGCTAAGAAAAAGAAGGATACTCGCTAGACATCAAACAAATTTCATACTCGCTAAATACTTTAGACCATACTCGCAAAGATAGAAGCAAACTCGCTAAACCCTAAAACTTATACTCGCAAAAATCATTTTTAGACGCTGGAAGTTTTTTTAACGTGACCCTAATGATAAAATCTAATAGAAGCTTATGAAAACTTAATAAGAAAACTAGTTTTAATCCCAAATAAACTTATATATAAGCTAACGACTCAAAATAAGCACTAACCCATTATTTTTTCTATATCATACGAAAAGAAAACATGCAAAGGTGGTAGAAATAATATAAGCTTTTTTAAAAGATTGATTTGGTATTGAAACTCTATGATAAGCACTTATGAGTTAAGATGAAAAACAAGTAAAGATTGAAAATAAGAGGCGTGAAAATAAGCTAGCAAAATTAAGGCATGAAAATAATACTTGCATTAATAAAAAGACTTACACTAATAAAAACTAGACTCAAAAATAAAAACTAAGACTCCAAAAACTAGCTTACAAATGAGGCTAAGGGGGTATTTAAGGGGGCAAGGAAGCTTCCCTTTTTTACATCGTGTACGGTTTAGCCCCTATACTTTGATATCTTATGAAAGCTACACATAAACGTCTATTACAACGCTACTAAATGTTCTAACAATTAAACGTAAGTCCTTGTAACTTGAGGTAGCATGTTGACGTGCTTTCCAAAGGTCTTTGAAGACTTAAAAGTGATCACTTGCTCGAATTTGTGAAGCTTATCTTGATATTTAACTTTGAACTTCGATTAAGCGTCTCTTTTATTTTCTTGAGCCTTTAAGAAATAAATTCGTCGTCACGGGCTTTTCATAGGCAAATTTCATTTTTGGCTTCACTTTAAGACTCTTTTCCACGTCTCGTGCTCGTTTAGGGCTTTTTGGTTGATTTTGATGTCTTTTTTGCAATATCCTTTCCTGTACAGTCACAAACACAAAAACACAATATCTTTGGCGTTTAACATTAGTTTTTGGTCTTTTAGGGTCTGAAAATGGTGAGTAAAAGGTATGTGAATAAGCACATACCAATATCTATGTTGTTATTATTTACTTTGCCTATTGTAGAGGTAGTTGATAAATGCCGAGATAACATTTGGGGAAACAGACGTTTGGAATATTTCGCTACCCCTTAAAAAAAATTCTGAAGGCATGCTTTTCTAATTTGGTTAAAGTATTGGTTTTTATTCTAAATCAAGATTAGGGTTCATTTGTGTTTTTGTTTTAATGAGTTGCGTATGATTTCAGGTTTCAGGTATGTTTATTTGGTGTATTTTCATTTTTCTATGGAACAGGGAAAGGTCGGTTGGAAAGTATGTCGGTAGGGAAGCTAGCTGCTGATATTTCTGGATTTTTTATTTGTTTGTTCAGGTTATGTATGCTTGGTTGCTGATATAGTCATTAGGTGTACAACTGAAAGATTTTGAGGTTTGCCCGATTGTACTGCTGCAGTGCTATTTGTGAAATATATAGCTTTGTTCATGGCGTATGAGGATTTTAAAGAACAAGCAGAAAACGTTTGGATAAGTGTATTTCAAGATTGTGTTTGGATTTCTTTATTTTGCAGCGACAATGATGCGTAGTTTTGCAACCTTACAACAGGTTTTACCTCTCGAGGGATCTCAAGAGGCTTACAACCCCACCAGGCAATGTACCTGACCGATGTAGTATAGTGAAGTGGTAAGTACGGGGGATTGATCGTTCAACTCAAAGAATAGTGTTCGTTAGGATTGAAATTTATCTACTAGGTCTAGAGATGAGGGATGATTCTTTTTGTATTTTTATATGTTATGGAAAGCAAGTAAAATTCTCGGGTTTTGGAAGAAGGGGCGGAATTAGTTGCTAATCAACTAACCCAAAAGCTACTACTTAAACTAATGTGTAGGAAAGTAAACTACGGTTCTACAAGGGAAGTGAAGCATGTCTACCTATGATGTATTACTCCTTGCTAGCTATCCAATTCTACCTATTGACTGTAAACCTTGTTTTAATTGACGGGTGTATTCCTAATAACTCATGGAGTGGCATACATATCTCTCCAATTCTATGAGCTCTTATCTCCTCCTATGCCATGCACTACATAACCATAGGGATTGTAAACAGTGGCTCATGCGTTAAATACTACCTTAATAGCCTAGTATGCCTCGACTACATGTTTCTTAAGACGTTCAAGCACGTTACCATAAAGGAGGTTGGCCAGTTTTCTTAAGCCTAACATCGATGGAACATTCAATCAAAACAAGAATCAATAGGAAACAAGAATTATAAACTAAACCAACTAGATCTATTGAAGTTGTCACGCCTTAATTGATGGAGTTAGACACACACATCAACAAGCCCTCATTGATGAAGATAGACACAAACATCAACAAGAAATCAATAAGATCTAATTGATTATATACAAGTTTCACACAATCATAAGTAGACACTAGGTGATTTAGCAAAACATAATCAATGAAGAACAAGCAACAATAATAATGGAAGACATAATTAAGATAGAATCAACACACCAATACAAGATGTTTATAGAGTGATTAAGACCCTCTAAGTTGCTGGAAAAACACCTACCCTAACCCTAGAATCGGACTTAGGGTTTGGGGCTTACGAAAGTGAAGTTATAATGTTATATTTATAGGCTGATTTTCTGTCGGCAAAGGATGACGGCATCAGCTCGTCGTTTTCACCAAATCGAAGATTTTTTCTTCCTCTTCGCGTGGGCTTTTGAATCACCCAAATCCGAGTTCGTATGAAGATTTTATGGCCAAAACAGTAACAGCTACTCCGCGTGAAAGTTGTGATTGTCTTGTTCAACTTGTGATGATTCCACTTTGGTTTCTTCTCGTGCAAGCCTCCTTTCTAACGTCGTCACTCTATATCATCTGACGCCGTCAGGTTGAATCCTGACGTCGTCACCTTCAAAAGTCTTCTGGGACGTCTCTTGTTAACTTAACACCTGACGGCCTACACTTTGTAACACCTGACGCTGTCAGGTGTAAACGTTCAAAATCTTTCTGGCCCGTCATTTGTAAAATAGTTTCACTCTTTTGTCATCGTTTGCTGACGGCGTCACCTTGTGACTCTGACGCCGTCAGGTGTAAATTCTTATTCTTTTGAGACTTTATCGTTTTCTTCACTTTTATGCTCCAAAAACGTCCAAATATGCATGTTTTCCAGAATTCTTCTTAAAAGTACCTAAAATGACAAAAGGAATTATTTAGGGCAATATTTGATCAAATAAATACGATTTAGGGCTTAAATGACCCCTTAAAACCGTAACACTTTTCGTCTTATCAAATATCCCTACACTTGGGATTTGCTTGTCCTCAAGCAAATGAGCTTTTCCACCAATCAAAATATGAGTTAGGGGTCATTTAACACGAATATAAAAGTAATTACAACAAATAGTTATTCGACCATAATCATAACAAGCACGGAAATCATACACTAGCACCTCACATTAAGTGTTTGGATACTCTCATCTCTCGGGTTTTGAAAATTTATATATCATAATTGGAAATTGAGAAATATCACTCATTACCTGTCATAGAATATAGATT
>LBNU01028657.1:217682-257527 GCA_014162995.1 Artemisia annua | reverse complement strand
TGATGGTAGGACTTGTGGGGTACTTTGTAGGATTGGATTATCCACCTCATCCTCCTTTGTATCTAGATTACCTATGTGTTCGTTTTGTACTATGATATTAGGCGACATCCACTTAGGTATCTCAACATTAGCGTATTCATCCCCAAAGAAATTTGTGGTCAATTGACTTGCACTAATGTTCGTTGGGTTGTCTACTCTATAGTAATATTGGGCACAATCTTCTATGGCATCCCATGCTTCTTCAGCATTTAATTCCCTAAAGTCCCCATTGGCAAAATCGTTAATGCACATTTGGTCATATTGGTTGACACGATAGTAAAAGGTTTAGGTTAGGGATGCTAAAGTGAAACTATGATGAGGGACTATTCGGAGTAAAATTTTAAAACGAGTCCATGCATCATATATGGGTTCATCTCGATATTGTTTCAAGATCAAGATGTCATTAGGGTAGAATGGCTTTTGTGGTCGGTGGTATGGTGGATTCGCGTACTCCATAATGGTGAACAGAACAGTCAATGGAAAGGTTTCTACAAATAAAGACACAAAGAAAAGATAGACTACGGGAAAGCTAATAAAAAGAAAATAAAAATCTCACTAGATAGGAATCTAATGAGTAGACCCAATAAAATAAAATTTCAACCTAAGCAATAACTACTCTCCGGGCTGCGGCGCCAAAAACTTGATGCGTGGTTTTGCAACCTTACAACAGGTTTTACCAATCAAGGGATCTCAAGAGGCTTACAACCCCACCAGGCAGTGTACCTGACCGATGTAGTATAGTGAAATGGTAAGTACGGGGGATTGATCGTTCAACTCAAAGAATAGTGTTTGTTAGGATTGAAATTTATCTACTAGGTCTAGAGATGAGGGATGATTCTTTTTTGTATTTTTATGTTTTATAGAAAGCAAGTAAAATTCTCGGGTTTTGGAAGAAGGGGCGGAATTAGTTGCTAATCAACTAACCCAAAAGCTACTACTTAAACTAATGTTTAGGAAAGTAAACTACGGTTCTACAAGGGAAGTGAAGCATGTCTACCTATGATGTATTACTCCTTGCTAGCTATCCAATTCTACCTATTGACTGTAAACCTTGGTTTAATTGACGGGTGTATTCCTAATAATTCATGGAGTGGCATACATATCTCTCCAATTCTATGAGCTCTTATATCCTCCTATGCCATGCACTACATGACCATAGGGATTGTAAACAGTGGCTCATGCGTTAAATACTACCTTAATAGCCTAGTATGCCTCGACTACATGTTTCTTAAGACGTTCAAGCACGTTACCATAAAGGAGGTTGGCCAGTTTTCTTAAGCCTAACATCGATGGAACATTCAATCAAAACAAGAATCAATAGGAAACAAGAATTATAAACTAAACCAACTAGATCTATTGAAGTTGTCACGCCTTAATTGATGGAGTTAGACACACACATCAACAAGCCCTCATTGATGAAGATAGGCACAAACATCAGCAAGAAATCAATAAGATCTAATTGATTATATACAAGTTTCACACAATCATAAGTAGACACTAGGTGATTTAGCAAAACATAATCAATGAAGAACAAGCAACAATAATAATGGAAGACATAATTAAGATAGAATCAACACACCAATACAAGATGTTTATGGAGTGATTAAGACCCTCTAAGTTGCTGGAAAAACACCTACCCTAACCCTAGAATCGGACTTAGGGTTTGGGGCTTACAAAAAGTGAAGTTATAATGTTATATTTATAGGCTGATTTTCTGTCGGCAAAGGGTGACGGCGTCAGCTCTAACACCTGACGGCGTCAGCTCGTCGTTTTCACCAAATCGAAGATTTTTTCGTCCTCTTCGCGTGGGCTTTTGAATCACCCAAATCCGAGTTCGTATGAAGATTTTATGGCCAAAACAGTAACAGCTACTCCGCGTGCAAGTTGTGATTGTCTTGTTCAACTTGTGATGATTCCACTTTGGTTTCTTCTCGTGCAAGCCTCCTTTCTGACGTCGTCACTCTATATCATCTGACGCCGTCAGGTTGAATCCTGACGCCGTCACCTTCAAAAGTCTTCTGGGACGTCTCTTGTTAACTTAACACCTGACGGCCTACACTTTGTAACACCTGACGCCGTCAGGTGTAAATGTCCAAAATCTTTCTGGCCCGTCATTTGTAAAATAGTTTCACTCTTTTGTCATCGTTTGCTGACGGCGTCACCTTGTGACTCTGACGCCGTCAGGTGTAAATTCTTCTTCTTTTGAGACTTTGTCATTTTCTTCACTTTTATGCTCCAAAAACGTCCAAATATGCATGTTTTCCAGAATTCTTCTCAAAAGTACCTAAAATCACAAAAGGAATGATTTAGGGCAATATTTGATCAAATAAATACGATTTAGGGCTTAAATGACCCCTTAAAACCGTAACACTTTTCGTCTTATCAGACAACATATGGTATACGGCTCCTAAGCTATGTAGATGCATATGGTTTTATCAAAAGGTATAGCCCACGATGGTATATTTTCTGTCTTCTCCTATTATGTCCAAATAACTGGAGCAACAGAGAGAAGTAAAAGTTGTGAATGGTACATGGCTGTAATTTTCAGTTTAGGTTTTTAATTTTGAAAGATTTATGGTTTTTTATTAACTACGAATGCGTTTTTTTGTGACTTGAAGGCGAAGACGGCCATCTTTCCTTTACTGATGAGTCATTTAACGCTGTCAAGTATTCTGGAAGTATCTGAACCATTTTCATTTAGGGAGTTGAGTTCTGGAAGTGGCGTACCAAGGAACATGATAATTGCAAAAAAGAAGGTGAAACTGAATTTGTTACATAAAGTTAATCTATTTTTATCATGTCGGGTGTTTCCAAGTATCCAGAGGCCACTTTTTTCTGTTACACTCACAGTAGTCATGTATAAAAAGTTAACGCTTATAATTTATTATGACTTATTTGCTGTATAACTAATGTTTCGTGATAACGAGAACCTACTTTTGCTCTCTCATGTTATTCAATATATTCACTTTCATCAAGAGAATGGAATTTACGTGGTCGATTGTGTGCAGAAAATAAACGACCACCAGCGTAGATTGGTTTTAAACTTACCTTTACATTTGAATATAATTAAGTTATTCATTGTAAATATGTAGTTATACACGTAACTTAATCATTCTTATCGCTTCTCATTTTTTTAACTATCTTTATGTATATAGGTATCACCTATTTTACATTATCTTCTAGTGTGTTCCTGTTTGGATTTCCAAATATCTAACGCTAAGTTTTATAATTTCTTGTACGCAATTAAACTCATAGCTACAGATGTTTGTGTCTCAGGTAATAGTACACACTCCCACCTAATTGCAATGCTGTTGAAGCTTTTGCAAATGCTGTTGACACGTCAAACCATTCCCATCCTGCTGAATGTATGTTGGATTGTTGGTTAATTTGTTTACCTACTATAGTGATAATGGATGTGGCTGACACTTACAGCATGCGTGTAAGCAAAGTGAGAAAAGCACAAAAACTCATGGTTTTTATGATTTGGTATAAACTAAACCAGATACGTATATGGCCATTAGTGGTTGCATTAAGATGATTAAATGTAATCTGATTTGGTTTTTTAGTACAGGAGTTGTGGCTGTAGTCGTGGAAGTATGACAACGGCAACTTCCCACTTTGAAGATACATATGATATTTTCATTATCTTGATTGGTACTCAGTACCATGTTAAGAAAAGGTTCTTAGGTAAGAATGAATCGGCTGGACTTTTTTTTATACTAATTGGTCTGTATCTAAGTGTATGTAAACTGCTTTTTTGTACTCATTTTCAAAACACTCTACATGTACTTTTACGTAATTAATCAGATTGGTGATCTTAAAGGAAAGATTGCTATGATGGTAAACGACATGATTGACACTGTTAGTGTCATAAAAAAAACATGAACCAAAATTTTTAAAGTTAATCATGTCCTAATTCGAGTCTGCATCTAATTATCCAGCATTTCCAACTAAATGTATAAAATTAATTATGTCCTAATTTGAACCTTTGCACCTATAAATCGAAAATCTGTTGGTGCCGTGTGAGCGTCATCGACATCGTTACGAGGCGCCTGAGCCCGTCTTAGGGGTTGGCAACAGGCTGCAATTGCTGAATTTCAAGCCAAAGTAGAATCATATCAAGGATGTCGGGAAACGCTTTGTTAGTATAAGCTGAGAACATGTAGTTCCAATCACCCCTTAAGTGTCCATATTCTAGATTAAGTACGAGATCATTTTAATTACTTTGATGCAGAGCTGAAGTGATTGCCGATTAAGTACGGGATGCCACATAAACATAAGGAAAAGGCAACGGAAATTGAACCGGAGTCGCGCTACAAATTATTAAAATTGGTGATCATCTTACGAAATAATGTGTTTGGAAATCTACTCTCAAACACAGACCTAAACACCACTATACCTGCTAACTTTTAATTTGTTTCTCCTTCATTTTACGTAAACTCACTCTTCATTGACATACGGTTTCAGGTAATTCCAAAACACGCGGACTGCAAGTAGTGGTGTACAACCCCATCTCGGTAAACTATGGTGAGGACTGAGGATCCTAAATTTGGGAGGCGGCCTCAGGTGTGACCAGATTTGTTATTGTTCGTGAAGCTGCAAAAAAGGACCAGCAGTAAGTGCAGCGATACATTCCTCACCGATACGTGTGTCAATCCTTAAGTATGACAATTATGCTTCATTTCATGATTTGCTTATATTATATGTTGTGCTTGGTTTCGTGAAATGGCGAGTCAGGTATGTGCTTAGATCAAGGGACAAACAGATGGTGTCGAGCCTCGAGATGTTAATAGAAAGTAAAAGACCATTTGGATTACATTAAGGTACTCACAGTAGGATCATAATAAAAATTCCCAACAATGTTCGTCTAACCACACGGCATGTAGTACTTTGATGCGTAGGGATTGCTTACGCACTTTGTTTTACCTCTCAAGGGATCTCGAGAGGCTTACAATCCCCACCAGGCAGTGTACCTGACTGATGTAGTATAGTGTAGTGGCAAGTACCGGGGGATTGATCGTTCTCTCACAAGGAATAGTGTTCGTTAGGTAAAAGACTACTCTAATTAAGGTCTAAGGGTGGAGGATGATTATTTTTGTATTTTTATGTTTTTATGAAAGCAGTAAAATCTCGGTTTTGAAGGAGTGGGCGGAATTAGTTGCTAGTCAACTAACCCAAGTATCTACTTATGCAAATTAAATTAAAGTTTTGAGAAAACAATGGTGGGGAAAGTAGTGTTTACTTAGATTTCATTACTCCCTAACTATCTTTTACCATGTAATTAGTATGTTGAGTTTGCGTGGATGACGGGTGTATTCCTAACAAGTCGTAGGGAGTGCGTTCAATTCCCTAACTCTATAAGCTCCTACCTCACTATATGACGATACGTCAAGTATCCTATCATAAGCTCACCGATAGCAACCTACGCATGAAATACTACCTTAAAATCGATTAACGCACATACGATTCACGTTTCCTAAGACGTTCAAGCTTGTTACCGTATAGGAGGTTAGCCAGTTTTCTTAAGTCTAACGTAGATGAAACATTCATCCAAATCACAATCACAACATACACATCACATGATAATCAATAGTTAGGTTTCATTAGATCTAAGCAAACACAAGTTAATTTAGCCTAGCATGTTAAAGGAAAGAAAAGCACAAACATAAATCATACAACACATAGACATATTGTATGGATTGAATGAAGACTTATCTTAGATTAAACATGCAAGTTAGAGGGGTAAAAGTACCCTCTAAGGTCTGTGATACACGAGCTAGGGTTTAACCCTTAAGTTCTCCACCAAGTTCCTCTTCTAAAACAATAAAATTCGTGCTATATATATAGAGAATACGGGCTGACGGCGTCAGCCCAAGGTGTGACGCCGTCACGCCGACGATTAGGGTTTTGTGATGGCCTTCTTGACGTCGTCACGCCGCCTTGTTCCAGATCTGACGGCCTTCCCTGACGCCGTCACCAGACTAGGCCAAAAACTCTCTGTCCTGTCATGAGTAAATTCCAATTTCTTCACTTCATTTGTTCCTGACGTCGTCACGTTGAAGCGTGTGACGCCGTCACCTTCTGTGTACTTCAGGGTCTTTTGAGATTTTTTTGTTTTCCGCACTTTTTCACTCCGAAAACGCCCGAAAATGCTTCTTTTGTGATTTTCTCCTCAAAAGTACCTAAAATGAGAAAAGAAACGACTTTGGGTGAAATCCGATCAAATAATATACGAATTAGGACTCAAACTGACCCCTAAAAACGTAACATTTTTCGTCTCATCAAATACCCTTACACTTGAGATTTGCTTGTCCTCAAGCAAATGCGCTTTTATTCCAATTAAAATACAAGTTAGAGGTCATTTAATGCGAACATAAAAGTAATTACAATAGTTAGTCATTCCACTTTACTCAAAATAAGCACGGAGAAAATATACTAGCACCTCTTATGTAGTGTTTGGATACTCACATCTCTCGGTTGATAATATGTAAATATAATGTAAAGTAAATGGATAATATCACTCACTACCTGACATAGTAAATAGATTACCATAGGCTCTGATCGAAACCTTCTCCACTTAGGCGTAAGCACCTAGGATAACTATCAAAGAGGGCTTTACAAAAGGGTTATAACGGGAGGTTTAGGGATATGGAAAAACACAGTTCGGTTGGATAAGGGATAGTTTACTAGTGGCTAGTCAATCATCTTGGTTAGTTACATGTACAAGTGGCATTGCCAAGCCAAGACTAGACTCAATCTTAAACTATCATAAACAAAATGAAATAAAAACAAAACATAACTTAGAAATAAAAGATAGGTGCGAGTGGTAGTCCGTATGTTTTTTTTTTCTTTTTTTTTTGCATACCTTTTTACCCTACCATCCAAAATAATACATCAATGGGGATTAAACTTTCCCCTTACACTTGAACTTTTACATACTTTACATTTACTATTCTACGACTCGTATTGAAATAATCAAAACACTTGGAGTACTTTTAAAAACGTTTTGCACATATGGGGGTAATAAATGATGTTCTTCCCCATTACTCCATAACATTAGTACTTTACCCATGAGTCCCAATCATCCCAAAACAATATGTACAAGATATGACTCGACTTAGCAACAATGTAACCAATTAGATAATTGACAAGGGTTTAACAAATAACAATAATGCACTAAAAGTGAGTGCATACAAGGTAGGCTAAGGCGATTTGGTTGCACATTTGGGGGTGGATTGTAAACAAATTCTTCCTTTAAGTATGATGCTTAAAGTCAGAAACGAAAGGATAGGATCTGGAGGGTGTACTAGGGGTATCGTGTACCAAAAATGGGTACATCGCAAAGGTGTGGGAGAATTACTTGACCAATGTAGTCAATGTAATCATAATACAGGTGTAAAACATGGGTTATCCTAATGCCTCTTATCATGTAGTAAATCCTAATCTACACGAATGTAGTCTCACTTGTGGACTCGGAATGGTCACTGATGCAAGTTCTAGAATCTAAGTACTACCGGTACACACATAAGCATTAAAGTTGAATGCTTCTCTTCCTACCAATTCTAGGGGTGAACCTCACATATTTGGGCGGAAAATTTTTAGTGGTACGGTTTTTTGTGCTAGTCATAAATTCTCCTATCCATGAGACGCTTATTAGGACTAAAGTTTCACTCCTAAATAATGTAAAAAAATTTAAATTTCCGCTAAAATTACCCTAACGAGTGTTTCTCTCAGTTTTATTACACAATTACTTTCAAGCAAGCAAAAATCAAGCATAGTGGTATCCTATGAGGTATCATTAATCTACCCTTATTTACCCCCCCCCCCCTTACACTTAAGTTGAACATTGTCCCCAATGTTCGAAAATAAGGAATTGAAAAGATAAAAAGGTTAAAATAATGAAATCGGATACTCCCCTGATTCGTTCTTTATGCAAGTGAAGTAACATGGTTAGATCCTCCTCCAAGAAAATGAACTATCAAAGCTTCCCTTCCAGTATATGCATCATCTTCTTGTCTTAAATAACCTGTTAAAATGGAAATACTACAAGAAACCTCGCGTAAAATCGGCGGCATTATTCATATATATATAGACGTTAACCTAGAAAGCAAGTAAGATATAATGCTTGTGGAATGAATTTTCTACAGGTTTCCTGGAATTTATAAGATGAGATTTTAACAAACATACAAGTTCCGTTAGAAAACTTAATCAACAAATAAATTCCAGAATTTTACACCTGACGTCGTCAGGTATTAACCCCTGACGCCGTCAGAGTGGTCTGACAGAAAGTTTTAGTTGTGTTTCCGGAAAATTTCTTGGAAAACCTATGTCTTAATTCCTGGAAATTCTGCAGAAAATCATTATGACTCGATACAAGCATTTGACTCTAACAATTACAAGTATGTATGCTTATTATTTATTGTTGTGATTCATGTTTCGATATGTTCTTTTAAACTTATTTAGATTTCCCTTACACTTAACTTTTGCAAAATACCTTTATATGTGATTAAGACGAAGTTAAAAACAAAATAAAGCATTTTTACAATCAAGTTAAATCATGAATCTCAAACAATAACAATAAACATGCATACGGAAACAAATAAAACATAAAAACAAACAAAACAAAGATAGGCATGGGGTGCCTCCCACGAAGCGCTTTTCTTTATTAAAGAGTCTTGTAGCTAGACTCGAGGCCTTGCCTCGTTACGTGACCTCTTGTCCGGTTGTGTACTCCGGACCCACTTCCAAACTCTCCTTGCTACGGCTCATTATCTTTTTTCTAATGGCCTCTCTAGCTCTTCTCACAAATTCCCCATCAACTTTATACCTAGGACCAAGGTGCAGACAATCTTTATAGTAAAGGCTTCTCTTTTCCCAAACATATTCCATGCCTTTCTTTTTGCCATCATCGGGAATGTCCTCAAATGCACCAATTTGGTCCTTATCTAGTTGGGGCACAAATCGGAACTCTTTCATCCTAGAAGGCATCCTATAGGTAATCTTATCGTGTTCATTAGCAAATTGGATTGTCCCTTCTAGTTTATCATACTTTAACCTAGAGTCCTCAACAAACGGCCTACCAAGCACCACATGAGATAGATTACAATCTATGGCACTCACAACATCCTCTAAAATCATGAAATTGGCAACAAAAATAAAATTACCCACAAAGACACGTAGCTCATTTACCCTTCCTACAAAGTTGCAAATTTTACCGGGGTATTTGGGGTCTCTCCTAGATTCAAGTTGCTCATTCATTATATCATTGTAAACGGCTCTAGACATGACATTGATTGGGGATTCTAGGTCGATGTAAGCGTGAGCAATAAACTTATACCCAATCATGCATGGTATTTTGATGTTATTTGGGTCACCTCTTTTTATTTTAGGGATGATTCTAGCAAAGGGTGGTCGAGGGTTGTCAACAAGACTGCTGTGATAGGCGAGCTCTTCCTTAGTGGGATACAAGTCAAAGTACTCCCTATCTACCTCTTCCTCCTTTTTCTCCTCTACCTTAACAATCGCAAAATCCTTAGGTGCAAAGTCCTTGTTATGTTCTATGGCAACTGCTAAGTCTTTGAGGGCATAATTAAGCTCAAGGGTGACCAACTTATTAAAATCCCTAAGTTCCCTAATTTGGCCTTCAATTTGGCCACGCATCCTAACGACTTCAACGGGTGAAAGGTGTGGATTCGCGTTCTCCATAAGGGCAAACGGGATAGTCAATGAAAAATTACGAACAAAAGGACAAAGAAAAAGATAGACTAAAGAAATCCTAGAAAAATAAAATAAAATCTCACTAGAAAGGAGTCTAGTGAGTAGACCTAATTAAAAATAAAAATTAACCTAAACAATAACTATTCCCCGGCAGCGGCGCCAAAAACTTGATGCGTAGGGATTGCTTACGCACTTTGTTTTACCTCTCAAGGGATCTTAAGAGGCTTACAATCCACACCAGGCAGTGTACCTGACCGATGTAGTATAGTGTAGTGGCAAGTACCGGGGGATTGATCGTTCTCTCACAGGGAATAGTGTTCGTTAGGTTAAAGACTACTCTAATTAAGGTCTAAGGGTGGAGGATGATTATTTTTGTATTTTTATGTTTTTATGAAAGCAGTAAAATCTCGGTTTTGAAGGAGTGGGCGGAATTAGTTGCTAGTCAACTAACCCAAGTATCTACTTATGCAAATTAAATTAAAGTTTTGAGAAAACAATGGTGGGGAAAGTAGTGTTTACTTAGATTTCATTACTCCCTAACTATCTTTTACCATGTAATTAGTATGTTGAGTTTGCGTGGATGACGGGTGTATTCCTAACAAGTCGTAGGGAGTGCGTTCAATTCCCTAACTCTATAAGCTCCTACCTCACTATATGACGATACGTCAAGTATCCTATCATAAGCTCACCGATAGCAACCTACGCATGAAATACTACCTTAAAATCGATTAACGCACATACGATTCACGTTTCCTAAGACGTTCAAGCTTGTTACCGTATAGGAGGTTAGCCAGTTTTCTTAAGTCTAACGTAGATGAAACATTCATCCAAATCACAATCACAACATACACATCACATGATAATCAATAGTTAGGTTTCATTAGATCTAAGCAAACACAAGTTAATTTAGCCTAGCATGTTAAAGGAAAGAAAAGCACAAACATAAATCATACAACACATAGACATATTGTATGGATTGAATGAAGACTTATCTTAGATTAAACATGCAAGTTAGAGGGGTAAAAGTACCCTCTAAGGTCTGTAATACACGAGCTAGGGTTTAACCCTTAAGTTCTCCACCAAGTTCCTCTTTTAAAACAATAAAATTCGTCCTATATATATAGAAAATACGGGCTGACGGCGTCAGCCCAAGGTGTGACGCCGTCACGCCGACGATTAGGGTTTTGTGATGGCCTTCTTGACGTCGTCACGCCGCCTTGTTCCAGATCTGACGGCCTTCCCTGACGCCGTCACCAGACTAGGCCAAAAACTCTCTGGCCCGTCATGAGTAACTTCCAATTTCTTCACTTCATTTGTTCCTGACGTCGTCACATTGAAGCGTGTGACGCCGTCACCTTCTGTGTACTTTAGGGTCTTTTGAGATTTTGTTGTTTTCCGCACTTTTTCACTCCGAAAACGCCTGAAAATGCTTCTTTTGTGATTTTCTCCTCAAAAGTACCTAAAATGAGAAAAGAAACGACTTTGGGTGAAATCCGATCAAATAATATACGAATTAGGACTCAAACTGACCCCTAAAAACGTAACATTTTTCGTCTCATCATACTTATCGGTAAACCACTATCATTCTACTTTTACTTGACGTCTTTATTCTATCCACATATACAATTTTTTTTACACCTATTTCAAAAAGAAGAAACATTTTGATGTATGATAATGGTTCAATTGTTCAAATTAGAAGGAGTTAGAGGTGGTAAAATTGGTGGTTCGGGTGGTGGGTCAAAACGTGTCCAGGTTGAAACTTTTTTATGTCAAGACTTTTTGATCTATATATAGGTAACTTGTGATACGGATTATGATATAATCGTACTAACATTTCAACTTTCCACCAAAATGATTTAGGATATTTTAAGCATTTTTACACCATAGAAGGATTTTTCACACATTTTCTTCTAGAAATAAACCATAATCCACTCGACCCTTACATAAGCAAATGGCCCGATATTTCCACCTCTATGTACTTTTTGATTTTTTGGGAGTGGATCCAGCTAAAGGTCTTATGGATATCAAGTTGTTATTCATATAGGTTATGTTTTTTATGGATATGTACTTTTGGTGATCAATGTTTTGTATTGTATGTAATATTTATAGCCTTATCGCGTGTCAATTTAAAGCTACGAAGGTCATATGTTTCTAGAATGATTATCAGCTTCTCTTTTTTTGTAAAGATAGAAGCTTTATTTCGCATTTGACATTTCAATATATACTTTGTGCTGGCGGACAATGGTCGTGGCAGAATTAAGCGGTGAAGCTTAAACACGATTTGTAGTCCCAACGAGGGTCGAACTGATCCAGTCAAGTAAGTCGTGAGTTATGTGATGTGAATTGGTTTGAAAGATTTGATTTTGTTTTTGTTTACACTACGAGAAAACTTTTAAAACTTAATGAAAATAAGAACGTGTATAAGAGAAATAGAATTAAGAAACAAGAAAACATTGAACTAGATTAAACTAAGAGAAATGAAATAGAAATTTTAAATGATAAAAGAAAAGAAATTAATAAAGAAAATATTTTTGGTGTTTTATATTTTTGATGAACGAAAATGATTAATTAAAACGATTAAAGAAATAAAAGAAGTAAAGGAAAAGTAGACAAAATATAAGAAAGAAAAATTAAATAAGAAAGTAAAATTGTTTTTGGTTCTTAGATTTAATTAACAAAAGAAATTAAGAAAAATGTAAAGATTAAAAGATTTAACGATCTAAGAAAGTAAACTAAGTAAGAGAGATTTTAAGAAAATTTCGACAGAGTGTCATTTAGAAAGGAACTAAACAAAACTTCACTCGATTAAACGATGAAGTAAAGAAAAGCCTAGCTCGGCTTATGAAACAAAAGAGAATGGAAAATAAGAAAACTAAACTCGACTCAAAAGACAACTTAAAATGATACTCTAAAACAAACTCTAAAACATAACCAAACTCGCTACCAAAACAAACTCCATACTCGCTATTAAAATTTGACCAAACTCACATGGACCATACTCGCTATAAAGAAAGAAATGATACTCGCTAATATAACTTTGATACTCGCTACAATTCAGGTTCTCATACTCACAACAATTTGTAGCCAAGATTTGATACTCGCTACACATAGAGCATACTCGCTAAGAATACTAAAAAAAATTGACCATACTCGCAATTACTTGGACTCCAAACTCGCTAACAAATCTGATACTCGCTAAGGTTTAAAAAGAAAATGATACTCGCTATAAAAAGGACACCCTACTCGCTAACTTAAGAATAATACTCGCTGGGACACAAAACCATACTCGCAAGACTTATTGCTACTCGCTAAGAATTTTTGCAACTCGCTAAACCCTAAAAAAACGTACTAGACACTTTTTGTATGTGAAATAAAAGTTCTAAACACTAATGAACTCGTAAAGATTTTGTAGAAAACAAGATTTAAACAACAAATAAGCTTATGAATAAGCTAAATAAGCCACGACACACTTACAAGCCCTAACCCATATTTTATAAAATTCGATTCAAATATAACATGCAAAGGTGACAAGATTTAATAAAAGCTTTTATAAAAGATTGATATAAACAAGATAAAACTTAAAACATGTAAAGATTCATAAGAAAGATTGAAAAATTAAAGACAATAAGATAGAAAGAAAAGTTTTTAAGACATGAAAAATTAAAAATGCATTAATATCAAACTTACACTTAATAAAAACTTAATAAAACTAAAATGAAGACTAGCTTATGAATGAAGCCACCATGAGGTATTTATCATGCTAGGAGGGGTTCAAGTTTGCCTTCGTGTACATTTTGCCCCCTAGACTTTTACAACTCATGAAAACAACACATAAACTACATTACAAGACTACTAAACGTTTCAAATGCTAAATGTAACTTCTTGTAACTTTGAGGCTTCGTGTTGACGTGTTCTCTAAAAGTCTTCAAAGATGTAAGAGTGATCACTTGCTCGAATTTGGGAAGCTTATCGTGATAATTATCTTTGAACTTCGATTAAGTGTCTCTTTCATTTTCTTGAGCCTTTAAGAGATAGATTCGTCGTCACGGGCTTTTCTTAAGTAGATTTCATCTTTGACTTGACTTTTAGACTCTCTTCCACATCTCGTGCTCGTTCTAGGCTTATTGGTTGGTTTTGATGTCGTTTTTGCAATATCCTTTCCTGCACGATCATAAACACAAAAACACGATATCTTTGGTGTTTAACGTTAGTTTTTGGTCTTTTAGAGTCTGAAAATGGTGAATAAAAGGTATGTGAATTAGCACATACCAAAATCCCCCAGACTAAGGTATTGCGTGTCCTCACGCAATGTAATCACGTCACACTTTAGAGATAAATAATTTCACACCTCTCTTTACTAACTTTGAAAAGTAGCAAAACGTTCAAAAGAGATACAAAATCATTTATTCACTAAAACGCCCCGGTTTTCTATTTTTGATTATGTACATCTTATATTACACTACTACAGCTTATGACGGTGTGCTTGACTTTCATTATCTTTCAATAACGATTAAGGGTCATAGAGCGACGAGGCACGACTTCGAATAGAAAGTTGGACCTTGGATAACCATTCCGATCGTCCCGTGATTTTTCACAAGCTCCCAAACTAAGGTAAAACGGCTCATGTGGTTTAATTACAAATTAGATCCTAACGCTAGCCCATGGAAGTTACTGGCTGGTACCTTGCTCCATTTTTGGGTTTGTTCTCGTATTTTATTTTTTTGAGAGAAACACGTGGAATTTCTTCCCTAAGGCTTCTGCGTCTTCTGTTTTTAGTCCGATAACGATACCAAATTCAAACGCTAAGTAGTTATCGATCTTCTCTTAAGAAGGTTTGCTCGAGAAATGTGGTCCACATCAAGGATATTGGATACATACAAAGACTTTGGAATACATAGACATAAGTTGGCGTGCATCTCATGCGTCCAATCTAGGATCATCCATATGTAACTTATGCACGACCAACTTTAGACTTAACACTTGAACTCTCAATCCATAAATCTTCAACATACATCCTTATTATTATTTTTTTTTTACTTTTGCTTGCCTTAGTAACTTCTCAACTCGAACCTTCACGGTTTCAATCCAAGACCTACCGCCAACTGCTAGGGTTGGAATCTAGGATCCAAGGCCCGATCTCAATCCGAAGTCTTAAAGCACTTTAGCTCTTATGAATACCGGGCTTTAGGGTAGCTCCGAAACCACATGCGTACTACGCTAATACAACGAAATACAATACAATACAACTCAACTGGCGTGTATCCTTGATGTGTACCCAATTTTTCAAGCAAAGATTCTCTTAAGAAGATAAAGAACTACTCATTGGCTAAACCTAATATCTTTAATTATTTAGCACAGATATGGGGTGAAGCAATTTTGTGGGAACAAAAAGACATGAGTACCTTCGATGAGCTTTAAAGAGATCCAACTACTCTATGCTTAACATCTAACTTCTAACGAAATTCTATCATTTCACGTTCTTCGCAAATTTAAAATCCCAAATAATGAGATCCGCGAATGCTTTGCCGATAATCAAGCCACGCATATATAAAGTCAAGTACGGGAGCCGACAAAAGAGTAGCTCCTTGTGTACAAAACTAGCACAAGCTTATGTAATCATCTTTGGTTAAGGGAACAAGCTAGGGCTCAACACGCCCGGATCAAGTCAAAATTTTTATTCTCACTCTTACCTAGTAGGAAAGTCAAAACACGGTGTCAAAACTTTTATTTTATTTTTGCATAATTTTTACTTTTTTCATTTTTTTGTGCTTTTTCTCTTTGAAAATTTTCAAAATTTTTAAATTTTTTGGATTTTTGAGGAAAAACGGGGTTGCGTAAGTAAACAGCAATGGTGAAAGTGCTAGGTCAATCAAATCGAAGATTCACCCCCCCCCCCAGGCTGAAGATAAACATTGTCCTCAATGTTAAAAAAGGTAAGGGTAATCCTAACAATAAATCTAAGGCCGTTTATTAAGTATGCCAAAGATACCGTTAGTCGATAAGATTTTAGATATATTGATTTCCAAGCAAGCATCAATACATGGGACTCGAGTGGGGATGAGATGAACCACGAGCACGAGAGTCGTCATGAATTGGGGAAATCTGCACAAACAGAAACAACCAAGCAAACACAAGATTGGAAAAGGTTGCCCTCCTCGCGTTACTTATTAGATAATAAAATAAAAAATATAAGCATGGGGTGCCTCCCACGAAGCGCTTTGTTTTTGGTCACCGAGTCACTTAGCTTGACTCGATCCCCGAATTAGTTGTCCTTAGGGAAAGTCTGGAGATCCGGGACAACCAAAGATGGTATGTCCCCTCCAAAGTAATGTTTCAAACGATGACCGTTTACCTTGAAATTTGGCCCATTTTGTTGAGAAAGTTCAATTGTGCCATATGAAAAAACTTGGGCAAAGGTAAACGGTCCAGACCAACGGGACTTAAGTTTCCCAGAAAATATTTTTAACCTTGAGTTAAAAAGCAAAACTTGATCACCGACATTAAAAACACGATTTTTGATTTTTGAATCATGAATCCCTTTGGTTTTCTCCTTATAAATCAAAGAGTTTTCATAAGCTTGGTCACGGAGTTCATTCAATTCATTCAACTGGATTTTTCGGTGATCACTCGCGGTTTTTAAATCATAATTCACATGTTTTAGGGCCCAGTAGGCTCGATGCTCTAGCTCGATCGGAAGATGACATGCCTTTCCATACACAAGCTTGTAAGGGGTACAACCGATTGGTGTTTTATAAGCTGTGCGGAAGACCCAGAGTGCATCATCTAACTTGTCCGACCAATAAGAACGATTCTCACCCACTGTCCTTTCCAAAATCCTTTTTAGACCACGATTGGACACCTCGACTTGGCCACTTGTTTGTGGATGATAAGCGGTACTGAGTCGATGGGTAACGCCATATTTTGACATAACTTTTGAAAACTGGTCATTACAAAAATGAGTACCACGGTCACTGATGATAGCTCGAGGTGTACCGAATCTGGCAAATAAACTTTTCAAAAATTTTACAACCACTCGGGCGTCGTTAGTTGGGAGAGCTTTGGCTTCGACCCATTTAGACAAATAATCGACTGCCACGAGGATGTATTTGTTTCCTTTTGAAGATGGAAATGGTCCCATGAAATCGATCCCCCACATGTCAAAGATTTCGCAAACTTGGATGGCGTTTTGAGGCATCTCATCCCGCTGCGAAATTTTTCCTTGTCGTTGGCACGCGTCACAAGACTTCACCAGGTCCTGTGCATCGCGGTAGATCAAAGGCCAGAAGAAACCTGAGTCAAAAACTTTTTTAGCAGTCAAATTGGCACCATGATGTCCCCCTGTGGGGCCATTGTGGCATGCCATCAAAATAGCTTCGGCCTCTTTTCCATGGACACATCTCCGAATGATTTGGTCGGCACAAACTTTAAACAAATAAGGGTCGTCGCAAAAATATTGTTTAACATCTTTAAAAAATTTCTTTTTGTCCTGGGTTGACATTCCTTTTCTGATAAAATTCCGCGCATGGTAATTTGCAAAATCGGCAAACCATGGGGTACTAGAATCACAAAGTGACACGCTCCCAAGGGCCTCGAGAGGAAATGAGTCATTGATATCCTTGTTCTCGAGCAAACCTTGGTGAGGATTTTCAAGTCGGGACAAATGGTCAGCGGCGAGGTTTTCTGCTCCTTTCTTGTCACGGATCTCGACATTAAATTCTTGGAGCAAAAGAACCCATCGCATTAATCTGGACTTGGCATCTTGTTTGGTCATAAGGTATTTTAGGGCTGAGTGGTCTGTATACACTATGCATTTCTTTAAAAGAAGATATGGTCGAAATTTTTCAAAAGCATAAATTACTGCCAACATCTCTTATTCAGTTGTGGTGTAATGAGATTGGGCATTGTTCATTGTTTTGCTTGCATAGTGTATAGGCTGAAAATATTTGTCCTTGCGTTGCCCTAGGACCGCCCCGATTGCATTGTCACTTGCATCACACATTAACTCAAAGGGCAAATCCCAATTGGGGGCAACTAAAATAGGAGCCTCCATTAACTTCTTTTTAAGGGTATTAAAAGCAACAATGCATTCATTGGTAAAATTAAACGGGGCATCCTTTTCTAAAAGGTGGGTCAATGGTCGGGCTATTTTTGAAAAGTCTTGTATGAATCGTCTGTAAAAGCCAGCATGACCGAGGAAACTTCAAATTCCCTTGACGGTCGTGGGATGAGGTAGTTTTGCGATAACATCAACTTTCGCTCTATCCACCTCAACCCCGGCTTTTGAGATTTTATGGCCTAGTACTATACCCTCTTTAACCATAAAGTGACACTTCTCCTAATTCAGAACTAGGTTAGTGTCTTCACACCTTTGGAGCATTTGTTCTAAATGGGAGAGACAAGACGAAAACGAATCACCATACACAGAAAAATCATCCATAAAAACCTCCATTGTCTTCCCGATCATGTTTTGAAAAATAGCGGTCATACACCTCTGGAACGTGCCTGGAGCATTGCATAAGCCAAAGGGCATACGTCGATAGGCAAACGTCCCATAAGGGCAAGTAAAAGTGGTTTTCTCTTGATCGGGAGGATCAATGGGAATTTGAAAATAGCCAGAAAAACCATCAAGAAAACAATAGAACTCATTTCCTGCAAGACGTTCAATCATTTGATCCATAAAAGGAAGTGGGAAATGGTCCTTTCGAGTTGCTTCGTTGAGCTTTCGATAGTCGATGCAAACTCTCCAACCGGTAACAAGACGTGCAGGAATAAGCTCGTTATCTTCATTCGTCACGACAGTCATACCACCCTTCTTTGGCACACAATGGACCGGGCTAACCCACGAGCTATCAGAAATTGGGTAAATCATTCCAGCATCGAGGAGTTTGATAACTTCATTTTTGATCACTTCATGGATTTTGGGGTTAACCCGTCTTTGTGGTTGAATGGAAGATTTAGAATCATTTTCAAGCAAGATTTTGTGGGTGCAAAAGCGAGGGTCTATGCCCTTGATGTCAGAAATTTTCCATGCGATGGCATTTTTATGCTTCTTAAGAACATCAATGAGACGAATCTTCTCCTCATCTTTAAGATCCTTAGAAATTATGACAGGGTATTTGTCGGTTTCTTCAAGAAAAGCATATTCGAGATGAGGAGGTAGGTCCTTGAGCTCGAGCTCAGGAGGATCGG
The DNA here is from genome assembly GCA_014162995.1 of Artemisia annua. Classification (NCBI taxonomy): domain Eukaryota; kingdom Viridiplantae; phylum Streptophyta; class Magnoliopsida; order Asterales; family Asteraceae; genus Artemisia; species Artemisia annua. The sequence continues at coordinate 238,582 of LBNU01028657.1, read as the reverse complement.
ACTTTTTGATTTCTTTGACTTCTTCAATTTTCAAATCAGCTGGAGGGGGAGAAGATGACGGATCTTTGTTTAACAATTTTTCAAGCAAGAGAATATCCCCCTCGGGATCAAAATCAGCAGCATCATCAATTTCCGGAGAAATTGAATCATTAGAAAGATAAGCTTCGATTTCTTCCAAAATGAAATCACTTCCCTTAAACGGAGTAAAGGAAGGGGAAGAGTCGGCAACAATCGGTTCAGAAGAATGAGTGGGATTGCCACTTGAAGAATTTTGTGAAAAAACGAGTATCTCTTGAGAATACTCATCAGAAACTTCATCAATAACATCGATTTTGTTGATGGTCATGCAATCATCGGTGGAGGAATATCTTGCTGTTTGGTCTAAGTTAAATGTGACGGCTTCATGACCATCTCGCAAGGTAATCTCTTCGTCGTACACATCAATCAAAGCACGGCCCGTCTTGAGGAAACCTCTTCCGAGAATGAGAGGAACCCTTGGATTGGGATCGAAATCGACAACAACAAAATCAGCCGGAAAGTGAAATTTTCCCACATTGACGATGACATCCTCGGCTATGCCTTTAGGACGAGCGGTAGAATGGTCGGCAAGCTCGAGGGTCATACGTGTAGGAGTCAAAGCGGGTAAAGACAACTTCTGCCAGACGGATAATGGCATAAGGTTAATGCTAGCACCTAAATCGGCTAAGGCAAAGCATTGAACCATTCCGGGAAAATTACAGGGAATCAAGAACTTGCCGGGGTCTTCAAGCTTTTCGGGAAGCTTCTTAAGGAGCACCGCCGAGCAATTCGCATTCAAGGGTGTAGTCGACATTTCGTACAATTTATCTTTATTATTCAACAAGTTTTTAAGCATTGATGAAAACTTTGGCATTAACACAACAGCATCAGCAAGACTCAAATCAAAGCGAATGTCTTGAAACATCTTAAAAACTTTTCCTTTATTATGTCATCTTTATCTTGACGTTTTTGCTCATTTAGACGAAAAGGATAAGGAAGATTAGTTTTAACTGGTTCATCTTGTTCAAAAACAATTTTCTCTTTTCCTTTAGTCACATTAGCATTTTCATTCGAAACTTTTTCTTTTACTTTTGACACACATACATTTTCTTTAATCGGTTGAACCACTGGAGGTTGGATGTTTTCGGTCCTTCCATTGTTAGTAGGAAGTTCCGTATCCTTTGTCGCCTCGGTCTCACGGTCGACCACCTTAGGAGGTAAAGAAAAGGAGGTAGTCGGAACCGTGGGTCCTTTGTATGAAACACCACTTCGAGTAGTAATTGCTTTCAAGTCACCACGTGGATTATGAATTGTATTACTTGGAAGAGAACTCGACGATGACGGTTGATTCATTTGAATGAAAGTGCTCATCATTTGTTTAAGTTCATTAGTGTGTTGAGATATGGACGTGTCGATCTCTTTCTTAAGTTCAACCTTCATGTTGTTGATTTGGTTTTGCATTGCTCGCATGCTCACGTCATTAGTTTTCATATAATTTGAAAGCTCAGGAGAAGGTGGCACTTGTTGTGGTTGTTGATGAAAAGATTGTTGGGGTGGAGGATTTTGATAATTTTGGTAACCTTGGGTTTGATTGTAGCTTGTTGCACGGTTTTGGTTGTAACCTTGGTTTTGATAACTTTGGTTATTTTGAGGATAACGGTTTTGATTAGTTCGCACGGGTGGAAATCCGGGTGGCCCGATTTGGTGGTTAGGTCTAAATCCTTGGTTTTGAGTAAAGTTAGCTGCTGCAACGTTAGCATTACCAACTTGGCCATCGGTGGCTTGACAATTGTAATATTGATAGGGACCACCACAAATCACACAAGCTTCAGTAACAGCTTTAACGGGCTCGGGTTTCTGGTTCTGGTTCTTAAACTCTTTCATCATGCAACGAATAGCATCGGTAAGTTCGGCCATCTCCGATGGTTGGGCCGATGACGAAGAAGAAGGAGCAAACAACGTTACTTTCGAAACATTCGGTTTGTTACGAGAAGTAGGAACCTTGGATTTGTTCTCAATGATAGTAAGAATATCCCTTGGCGTACGATTCAAGATATTGCCACCGGCGGCTGCGTTCAAAGAATCTTGATCGTTTTGAGTTAAAGCGTTATAGAATGTGTCAATTTGGTGCAATTCGGAGAAACCGTGGTGTGGACATTTTCAAAGAAGATCCTTAAAACGTTCCCATGCCTCACCAAAGCTCTCATCAAAACGTTGACAAAAATTGGTTATATCATTCTTTAGGTTGGTTGTTTTGGATGGGGGAAAGAAATGATTAACGAATTTTGAAACAAGCTCTTCCCAAGTGGTAATGGAACGAGGGGGTTATTTTTCGAGCCAAATCCGGGCTGCCCCCTCGAGTGAAAATGGGAATAGCATCAACTTAATAGCATCGTGAGGGACATCCTTAAATTTCATGGTCGAAGTTAACTTATTGAACCAACGGATATGTGCGTGAGGATCGTCCCTCTCAAAACCGTGAAATTGGTTAGATGTGACAAGCTGAATCAAACCGGTTTTAAGTTCAAAATTCTCGGAAAGTATTGGTGGTAAAACAATTGCACCCCATATCCCTCGGTGGGACATTGGAGCAATTCTTGCATCGTTCGTTGGTCGGCCATCTCGGTGATGGGATTCTGAAGATCACGTAACTCGGGTACGGTCTTTTGTTTCCGCCTACGACGATTGCGGCTAGTCGGCACTGAAGAAGAAGAAGACTCGTCCAAGTTAGACTTAGAACGAGTAATCATACAAATCAAAAAACAACAAAGTGAAAAAGAAAGTTGAAATGAAAATCTTTTTGATTTTTATGTTTTATAAGAGAAAAAGGAAAAATCTTTTTGGTTTTTTTTTTATATGTTTTATAATTTTTTTGTTGTTTTTATGTTTTCGAGAAAACGTTAACTTCTAAAAGAAGGTTCTTCAAATCACAAGTCTCGAACGATCAAACGACTTAATCTTATCAACCGCTCCCCGGCAGCGGCGCCAAAAATTGGTCGTGGCAGAATTAAGCGGTGAAGCTTAAACACGAGTCGTAGTCCCAACGAGGGTCGAACTGATCCAGTCAAGTAAGTCGTGAGTTATGTGATGTAAATTGGTTTGAAAGATTTGATTTTGTTTTTGTTTACACTACGAGAAAACTTTTAAAACTTAATGAAAATAAGAAAGTGTTTAAGAGAAATAGAATTAAGAACACAAGAAAACATTGAACTAGATTAAACTAAGAGAAATGAAATAGAAATTTTAAATGATAAAAGAAAAGAAATTAATAAAGAAAATATTTTTGGTGTTTTATATTTTTGATGAACGAAAATGATTAATTAAAACGATAAAAGAAATAAAGGAAAAGTAGACAAAATATAAGAAAGAAAAATTAAATAAGAAAGTAAAATTGTTTTTGGTTTTTAGATTTAATTAACGAAAGAAATAAAAAAAAATGTAAAGATTAAAAGATTTAACGATCTAAGAAAGTAAACTAAGTAAGAGAGATTTTAAGAAAATTTCGACAGAGTGTCGTTTAGAAAAGAACTAAACAAAACTTCACTCGATTAAATAATGAAGTAAAGAAAAGCCTAGCTCGGCTTATGAAAGAAAAGAGAATGGAAAATAAGAAAACTAAACTCGACTCAAAAGACAACTTAAAATGATACTCTAAAACAAACTCTAAAACATAACCAAACTCGCTACCAAAACAAACTCCATACTCACTATTAAAATTTGACCAAACTCACATGGACCATACTCGCTATAAAGAAAGAAATGATACTCGCTAATATAACTTTGATACTCGCTACAATTCAGGTTCTCATACTCGCAACAATTTGTAGCCAAGATTTGATACTCGCTACACATAGAGCATACTCGCTAAGAACACTAAAAAAAATTGACCATACTCGCAATTACTTGGACTCCAAACTCGCTAACAAATCTGATACTCGCTAAGGTTTAAAAAGAAAATGATACTCGCTATAAAAAGGACACCATACTCGCTAACTTAAAACTAATACTCGCTGGGACACAAAACCATACTCGCAAGACTTATTGCTACTCGCTAAGAATTTTTGCAACTCGCTAAACCCTAAAAAAAACGTACTAGACACTTTTTGTACGTGAAATAAAAGTTCTAAACACTAATAAACTCGTAAAGATTTTGTAGAAAACAAGATTTAAACAACAAATAAGCTTATGAATAAGCTAAATAAGCCACGACACGCTTACAAGCCCTAACCCATATTTTATAAAATTCGGTCCAAATATAACATGCAAAGGTGACAAGATTTAATAAAAGCTTTTATAAAAGATTGATATAAACAAGATAAAACTTAAAACATGTAAAGATTCATAAGAAAGATTGAAAAATTAAAGACAATAAGCTAGAAAGAAAAGTTTTTAAGACATGAAAAATTAAAAATGCATTAATATCAAACTTACACTTAATAAAAACTTAATAAAACTAAAATGAAGACTAGCTTATGAATGAAGCCACATGAGGTATTTATCATGCTAGAGGGGTTCAAGTTTGCCTTCGTGTACATTTTGCCCCCTAGACTTTTACAACTCATGAAAACAACACATAAACTACATTACAAGACTACTAAACGTTTCAAATGCTAAATGTAACTTCTTGTAACTTTGAGGCTTCGTGTTGACGTGTTCTCTATAAGTCTTCAAAGATGTAAGAGTGATCACTTGCTCGAATTTGGGAAGCTTATCGTGATAATTATCTTTGAACTTCGATTAAGTGTCTCTTTCATTTTCTTGAGCCTTTAAGAGATAGATTTGTCGTCACGGGCTTTTCTTAAGTAGATTTCATCTTTGACTTGACTTTTAGACTCTCTTCCACATCTCGTGCTCGTTCTAGGCTTATTGGTTGCTTTTGATGTCATTTTTGCAATATCCTTTCCTGCACGATCATAAACACAAAAACATGATATCTTTGGCGTTTAACGTTAGTTTTTGGTCTTTTAAAGTCTGAAAATGGTGAATAAAAGGTATGTGAATAAGCACATACCAGACAACTTATTAACTTTTATTTTCTCATATCGGATGACCATGTATTTCTTTTCGTTCTTAATGCATTAAGTAAAAATCTTGCTTCGTAAACTAATACATTCAAAGGATATTTACGATGTGTCTAATTATATAAATAACCTTCAATACATATGTCACTTCTGAGTTTTATTCATGTCGGTATAATGTCTTTCTTTTTTATATTTAGCATAGATAGCTTAATATTATAAATAATGTTGATACAAAAGTTGGGCGTTCCTTGTTTTTACTCTTGTTCCTGTATCAATTGGATCTTAATGCTTGAGACCTGCGCACTAAGAGAACAAAGAAAATACTGTTAGGCTTATCGTGAGATTGTTTCCCACGATTATCCTCCAGCGTGAGAGTAAGTAATCGGTTTTAGGGGTTTAGTGAAGAGTTAGGGTTATTAGATGATACCTTAATGAGAGCCGTGATGCCCTTTATATACACACGAAATCCTTGTTGGTTTCGTGTTCCTTACTCTTTGGCGTATTCCATAATTATCTGTTTCATTGATCCTTATCCCATAAATAAGAGATCCTATATCAAAACCAATAATAGATTCGGGTTTGGGCCCTCTTAAGCCCAAATTGTTAACATGATAGCCCAAGCGTAGTGGGCTTGGTATTAGTATCGTCCATTAGCCGGGTTCGTGACCCGAGTGCGGACTATACGTCATCATGTCCCCCCAGTCTAGTATGCGCACGGTGCAACCGCAGATGCTAGACTAACAGTCATAACGAAAAATATCCCAGCATACGTGGTGGATAAGTTTCAAATGTTTCCCGCCAAAAAGAATATACCATGAATCTAGTCCAAATAAATCAAAAAGTCTGCCTTGGAAATCGTGGGAAAGTGCAAAAACTACATTGCCTTTTGATCTCCTAGCCACACGATTTTAAGTGACTGGGTTACACGAGTCACCCATCCATGTGGGTGAAACCCTATACAAAAGGTAACCCCCATTTCACTGTGTTTATCACAGTAAAAAGCTTCCATCGCCGCTATTGTTAAAAACCTCCAAACAGCAATCAAAACTCAATACTCTCGAATGTAATAGCGTGTGCACTCTTGTATTCTAATCATGGCCCGCCAATTAATCGACTTCACGTCCGACATAACCGAGGATAATCTTCCTGAGTTCACCTCGGATTATTTCATCCTTGAGGCGTTGCACCCGGTAGTTCCAGGGGCAACTGCATCCATAGCGGATTTCCCCGATGGGAAAGTAGGGGTATACACGCGTTTCTTAGAATTCGCTAACCAACGTGTACCCATTTCGCTATTCTTGTGCGATATTCTGAACTATTATCGCCTCCATATCTCCCAGCTGCACTGCATAGGCGCAGCGAAAATAATTAACTTTGAAGTGAATTGTCGCCTAATGGCGATTAATCCCACCATCCATCTGTTCCGCGCGTTTTACCACTCAACGTGTTTAAATGGGTGGACACCATTTGCCAAACGCGCTGGCGCTTGCAATGTTGTACAGAGAAATTAGATGCGCTCAGGAACTAGAGGGAAATTTTTTTCTGGGTTGATAAGGCTTTTTTCCCTTGGGATTTTGCGTTCTATACCCAAGGGTCGCTACCGAAGGATGAGTGCCCAACCCCTGGAACATATAGCGCAGACGATTCGGATACGATAAATGCCAATCGTATCCCGATTAATGCCTACCCAGAAGAGTTTTTGGTGCACCTGCGCATTAGTCGCAACTACTTCCAGCCTCGTAACGAAGTGCCAACCTTCTTGGATGAGGATAACTGGGGTGGGTACTTGTCCTTCCTTCTCCTTCGCTTATTAGTGTAAGCGCTCTCACTTATTGTAGCTTATGTAATCCTTTTTGCTTTGTTGTTTGTGTTATGCAGAGATGGATCTATTTCAAGTGGTGCGCTTAGCGAGGCCGAAACAAGAGACTGTGGGAGTGCGCCCCTTAAGAGAAGGTGAGGAGCCAGTGCTGGAGGCTACCGCGGGGCGCACGATGGAGCTCACACAGGAGTCGGAGGATACTTCACCAGTAATCTTGGAGGCGACCCCTGTGCGCAGTGTCCCCACCCCTAGGGAACAATCCCTAGAGGTGGAACTGTCGCGCAGTGATTCATCGGGGGGCGTGGAGATCCTGAAGGTTGCAGATGCGCCAAAGGAGACTGGCCAAGGTGTTAAGCGTAAGAGCGCTGCTGGTAATGATGGCGCCAGTACTTCTAAGAGAAGGCGTCATGTCATCTGTGACGGGGCTTCATCATCAGAGGAGGATGCGTCCTCTGTCGTCGCTGATATGGAGACAACCGCCTCTCCTCCCCCCAAGTAAGTATTTAGATTTTGTGTTTCTCAAAAAACTGCAGCTCCTATTCTACTTTGGTATGAAATAACCTTAAATCCTTGTAATGTATCTGCAGTGTCGAAGCTGCTGAGGATGTTGCTGCGCAGACAAGCCAATGGTCTGGGCCAAAAGTGTTTGATGATATGCCCACAGACCAACTTATTGGGGAGCTGGGCTTAGCTGCTGCGCACCAGGCTACCTTGGTTGCTCAGCTGAAAGCCAGGTACGCCAGTGAAGGCAGCAGTAGTACGCAAAAAGATCAAGAGAAGGCTCAGTTGGCTGATGCTCTGGCTGAGGTGGAGTCAACAACTGCGCACTCCAAAAGGCTTGCTGAGGAGAAGATATCTCTGCTTGCTCAGGTGATCCATGAGCGCGCCTTTTTAAAAGACCACAAGGCCAACTCTCGTTTGGTCTTGAGGTATATGGAGAAGTGGAAGAGCGGTCACTTCACTAAGTTGGAAGAGCTTCGCGCAGCTGTGGAGGGTTACTTGGAGAAGCATGAGAGCAAGCTGCGCAAGCTCAGCATTGAATATGATGAAGAGCTGTATCCACACTTGGTGTCCTCCATTACTGAGCGCAGATGGCTTATCAGCCATGGGTTGCGCCTCGCTGCTCTGGGTACTCTGGAGTCGCAAGAGGTGACAAGGGCTTTTGGTGAAGTTTTGCAGTGCGCCTTGGCCCGTGGCAAGGCCATAGCTATTGAGGAGCTCTACAAGAAGAAAATGCTGACAATTCCTCCTGCACAAGTACCAGGCTTCAATGGAAATGCCTATGATGAGCTTATTGCTGCAATAGAGAAGATGAAGTTGCTAGAGCTTCCTCGCATCGCCCAATAGGAGCGTGACCAAGATTACCCCATAAGTGACATTATGGAGGGGTTGACCTTGGCCAGGCATACAGAAGATGGCGCTGAGGCACAACTGGATTACTTTCAGAAGCCGGATGTGTCGCAGATGCAGGTACCCATTTTTGCTCAACCGCGGGACATCCTGAACCCCTTTGCCATTGAGAGGGAAATTCCGCTAAAGGAATCCTTAGAAGCCCAAGCTACTAGGCTTGCAAAGAAGAAAGGGGTAAAGGGGAAGGCCATCCTTTGTGGCGTTGGGGCAGCACATCTTCCGCGGTCTGATGGGGTGTCTGTTAGTGTGGCGACAGTGTCACCTAGGGATAGCGAGTTGTTGAAGAAGCTCGAGGACTCCACGAGTGCTGCAGGCCAGAGTAGTAGCCCCAAGCTCATACGCACTTCTAGTATTTAGGCTATTTGGCTTTGCCATGTTTTGTAATAGATATACTTTGTATGAACTCGTTGTCCATAAAATTTGATTATAATAAATGTGATCGTAGTTGTGATGTTTGTACTTAAGTATTGTCTTTGCATCAAACATACTTAAAAATAGAAATCCACAAGTGTATGTTGTTCATAACTTAATGTATATGCGAATATATATGAAATTCACAAGTATATGGGTTAATATGCAGCGTACTGCGAATATCATACCAAGGAGTCAAGAGTCTTGATTCCTAATTTGTTAAACGCGCACAGTGTGCAAAATTGCGTATCCGTCGTGGGATGCGCATTAAACTTACTCCAACGTGTTGAGAGTAAGGTGTTTAACAAGGATGCGTGATCCAATGTTGATGGGTTTGCAACCCTCTTACTCAACGAGTTATTTAGTAGGTTTACTCATCCTTTACCATCGTGGGTTTTAATAAGTGCATGCGCGCCATGTAGGCAAAAGGTAATGTAACCACAACATTGAGACATAAGTAATATGTAAATAACAATGAAAAGAAAATGTGTTGCGGAGTTAGCTAGAAACCGCGAAATTTAATTAATACTTGCAAGTTTTTATAAAAAAAAAGTTATTTGCCTAAATGAAACAAAAATATAATTACACGAATATTTATTGAGCACTTACTAAAGTGCGGAGGTGTTCGTGTATGGGGCCGTAGCCTTTCCTAAAGATAGCATCTCTTGAGATTGCAAATGTTCCATGTGCGTTGTAGCTCATGGCCATCCTTGTCACGCAGCTTGTACGCGCCTTTTCCTAGTGCTTCCATGACCTCATAGGGTCCTTCCCACTTTGGTACAAGTTTTCTTGTATCTTCTGCGTGGCTTGCATCATTAGCGCGATATACGAAGTCGCCTGGTCTGAATGAGGTGCTTCGAACTTTAGCATCGTAGTATCCCTTCATTTTTGACTTAGCTTTTTCCTCACATATAGCTGCGCGCTCACGCCTTTCTTCCAATAGGTCCAAGTCTATACGCCGTTCATCGTCATTGTTTGCGATATTAACTTCCGCAGAACGAATAGTTGGCATCCCAATTTCAGCCGGTATGACAGCTTCTGTCCCGTAGACAAGAGAAAAGGGAGTATCTCTAGTGCTAACTTTGATTGATGTACGGTGTGCCCACAAAACGTGTGAAAATTCATCCACCCATCCTCTTTTGTGTCTGTCTAGGCGCGCTTTAATTCCTTCGCCCAAACTGCGATTTGCGCGCTCAACCAAACCATTGGTTTGTGGGTGTTTGACCAATGCGAAGTGTTGTGTGATATTCAGTTTCTCGCACCATTCTTTGAACGGGTTGTCGCGGAATTGTTNGTGCTAACTTTGATTGATGTACGGTGTGCCCACAAAACGTGTGAAAATTCATCCACCCATCCTCTTTTGTGTCTGTCTAGGCGCGCTTTAATTCCTTCGCCCAAACTGCGATTTGCGCGCTCAACCAAACCATTGGTTTGTGGGTGTTTGACCAATGCGAAGTGTTGTGTGATATTCAGTTTCTCGCACCATTCTTTGAACGGGTTGTCGCGGAATTGTTTTTCGTTGTCCGAGATGATTTCCCCAGGTAATCCAAAGCGGCATACAATATTTTCCAAAACAAATCATTTTACTTGATTACCTGTAATTGTCACCACTGCGTTTGCCTCAATCCACTTAGTGAAGTAATCTATGGCCACAATAAGAAATTTCAGTCCCCCTGCTGCAACAGGGAAGGGGCCCGCAATGTCGATACCCCACTTATAGAATGGCCATGGCGAGGTAATAGGCGTTAGCTCTTGTTGTGGTTGACGCGGGATGGGTCTATGAACTTGGCAGTCGCTACATTTTCTTATCATATCACGCGCATCGCGATGCATAGTGGGCCAGTAGTATCCTGACCGAAAGGCTCGTGCTACAACGGACCGTGGTCCTGAATGCATACTGCATGAACCGGCGTGGATTTCTCGGAGTACGTAATCTGCCTGGAGAGGTCCAACGCACCGAAACCATGGTTGTAAAAATGAGCGCCGATATAGGATACCGTCTGAAAGTTCGAAACGCTTCGCTGTGCGCTGTATCCGTCGAGCGTCCCTCTGTTCCTGGGGCAGTATGCCTTTACTTATAAATTCAACGATAGGGGTCATCCATGTAGGATCCTGCTCCTCTATCACCGTAGATACTTCCATCTCCGAGATGGATTTGTTCTTGAGAATCTCCACCAATACCTGTTTTGATAGGTGCGCAAAACTTGTAGATGCGGTCTTGCTTAGCGCATCTGCCTTTTGTTTTCCCCTCTAGGAACTTGTTTGATTGTAAACCTGTCAAATCCCTGGATTAATTACCTGGTCTTGTCGAGGTATTGAACCATGTTATTGATTGGCCATAAACAGTCAACTAAATATTGACCACGGATATGGTCAACTAAAGTCAAACCACTTGAAGACAACTAACCAAGGAGTATGGTGTATCCCTGGGTCGTTAAAGTCCCAACGAGGTGTGAAATCTGTAATAAAACGAATTTATGATTAGGTGAATATTGAACAGAAAAGGGTTTGATTGTTTTTACACTAAGAAATGAAAGGAAATAGCTTTAAACAAGCTATATGAACAAGAACGTAAGATTAAGAAACCTAAAAATGTAAAAGGGTTTAAAAACGTACGTTTAGTTTTAAATAAACATATCAAATAAAAAGGTGAATTCGTATAAATACAAACCCCACGGATGTGAAATTTATATTTTTGGAATTCAAATAATAAAAGAAAATTATTGGAAAATTAAAATTATTTTTTAGACTATTTAATTAATTATTATTAATTAAAAACTATTTTTAACTATTAAATAATACCCTAAAATATAAGAAAATATAAAATAAGCCTAGAAAAATGAAATAATGACTTAGAAAAATCTAAAATATTATAAAACTTATTTTAAAACTGGAATTATATTTTTTACACTTTATCTAATTATTATTAATTAATTACTATTTTAATTACTTTTTAAACTAATAAAAATCTAATAAATACTAAATGAACTAAGAAAAATCTGAAACTTTTTATAAAAATATTAAATAAATACAGGAACCTAGGAAAAATATAAAAATAATAAGTGCTTAAGGAAAAAGCTTAAAAATAAGCTAAATGACTTAAATAGAAGCTATCACTTATTTTAAATTGATGTTTTTGTTGTTTTTCTTTTATATAACTATTATACCACTATAATTATGCAACTTTAATAAAGATGGAAAATTTAAAACTTAAAAATAAGCAGATTAGAGCTTATGAGCTTTGGGAGTTTAAGCTTTTGGCTCACAGTAGAATTATAAGCTTGTATGAGCTTGAAATAAGCTCTACACTAAGAAACAACGATAAAATAAGATTATTCTAAGTGCAATGGACTGAGAAGAACAAAATGGTGCACTGGAATTCATCAATAAGCTTGTTATAAGCAAATAAGCAAATCCAAATTACACTGAACGCAAAACACCCCTTGCAGTTAACTTTAAGGTCAATTTAAGCTTAGTAAATAAGCTGAAAAAGCCAAAATGAATATTGGAGTAGCAAGATGGTCTGGTGTGCTTCCCAAAAAGTCCAAGCTCACCTTGTGGGGTCCATTGGTGAGCTTTTTAGGAGCTTTTGAAAAAGCTTGTGAACACTGAATTGCTCAGTGTACACAGAAAATGGGACAACCTTTAAGCTATAAGCAGGCTTATTATATAAGCTTGAAAATGAGATATGAGCTATGAAACTTTGAGATGGTTGGATTAGCTTCAAAAGAAACCAAAAATCACAAGCTAAAGCTCAGTGATGAGCTTTTGATGAGCTTGAGAAAATGACTCAACTACACTGATTGCTCAGTGTAGTGAGTGGTTTTCATGAACAAGTACAAATAAGCAATGAGAATAAGCAATATATGGAAAATCAAAAGCAAGAACAACAAGTATGCTAGAAGGGCTACACAAAACAAGAAATCATACAAGCTAAAGCTAACAAATGAAGCTTCCACAAGCTTATGAAACTGACTAGTAAACCTGTGCACAGGGGATTTTATCTGAAAAGTACTAAAAAGATGCTAACAAATAAGCAGTTTATAAGCTGAATAAAAATAAAATAAAAATATTCTAAGGAAAATAAGCAGTCAAATATTAATATCCAATAAGCTCAAGTCCTAAATCCTAATAATAAATCCTAGAGAAAATTAATTAGTTTAATCAAAAATTTATTATCTATGAAATTTTGACTTTTAGATTACAAGCTCAATTGACTATTACTAACTTCTAATGATTCCTAGTGACTAATTAAGATGTTATATGTTAATTTTAGACTAAATTAAGATAAATAACGAACTTATGTAGTGATGTGATGAGATTACAAGACATACAATCCAACATTTAACAAGCAAATGAGAGCAAAGGGTTATTTTGACTTTTTATCAAATAGCAACTGGTTTTTCTAACTTGTATGAACTAGTATGACCTAATGTGACATAAATGGACCAAGAACAACAGTAAAATCTCACCGTAACACAGGGTACACAGATTATCCAAACACTACTTTAAAAGAGTGAATTTGTAATTTCCAAAGGATTTTGCTGATTCAGGCCAAGATAGAGATCCACATGGTTATAATAATATGCACTGAACTTATTCAAGCATAAATACACAAATAATACCACCTATTACTCATGAATGACCATTTAGCAATTTGGCAGTTAGAGCACAATAATAAGCAATCATGAACTCTATTGAACAAACTAGTTACATAAAGCAATGTATTAACTGACATACACTAAGTAAGCACAAAGACACAAAAATAAGCAGTTATATAGCATATGAACAGTAACAAAGCAAAAAGTGATATGTGGCTTACAACTGCTTCCAGCCTAGAACCAGTGAACCAAGGACCTCAAACCATGCCTAAAGCCTCCCATGAGGCATCTAATACCATTGTAATCCAAAATCCACCATGCTCCAAGCCTTCATCATTGCAAACTGAATTTTTTTTATTTTCACTCTATTTTTGTATATTTTTGTGTAATTTTTATTTCTTAAGTAATACTAAGTTTTACTTCTTATAATAGCTTACAGAAGCTATACAAGGAGATTATGTGAGCTTAGGAGTCCACAAACAATATTTCTAACAACATTCAAGTAAACATGAGAATTTGAGTAAGAAACTTGCATAGATTGAAAATGAACTTAAGACTGAAATTAAGGCTTGAAAAAGGTTTAAGATACAATAATAAAACTGATTACATTACTTGAAAGCTTAAAAATACACTGGAATTAAGAAAAATACTTAATTCGACATAAAATAAAAAGATTACACTATATAGTTTACAACATTGCATTTCCCTTCATCTTTATAGACTTTTTACACTCTCCACTTGTTTCTGACCATTTCCCATCACAAATCTCAGCTGTTGGATGAGTCAAATGCATCTCAGCCTTTAAATGTACTTTTGGCACCAAAGTGGTTTTGGTAACTTATGACCGTTTTATTGCAATTAATGCATCTTGGAGGGATATAGAGGTGGAAGGGACAAGGAAAATATGATTTAGTGATCAATTTGTGGAGTTGGTAGCAAAACCAGAGGTTGTGAGTTCAACAGTGAAAGGCTTGTGGTGGGAATGCATTTATTGTGGTTATGGGCAAGTTGTAAGGTGGAAGGGGTGTAAGGGAAGAGTAGGTGGTGAGCTGGGGTGATGAGGTGGTTGTGAAAAACCACTGGTTTTGGTGCTTCAGAGGTGCGAGTGGAAGGTGTACAGTGTTGGCGGTTTTGGAAGGTCAAACGGGGTCAAACCCCGTTTTATTATTTTAGGAAGTGGGCTGGAAGGGTATTGGGCCTAGGGGTGTTGGGTTTTGTTTGTTTGGTTTTTTGGGTTTGGTAAATAAACAAAGGGTTTGGTTTGGTATATAAGCTTAACAAGCCCAAGGACCATTTATGTAATAAGCTGATTTTTGAGGGTTGGATTTGACAATATTCCAGAGTTATTTATAAGGACCATTATCACCATATGTGATAATCCAAGGACCAATATTTGATAATTTCCAAAATTTGAACTCCCAAGGGCCATAATTGCCAAATGTGAAACTTGAGGGACTCGTTTTGCCAAATCTTGAAAACTATTATCCAAGGGTAGAAACTGCCAAGTTTCCATAATGTAAGGACCTTGAATGAATAATTTCCAAATTCAAACATCCAGGGACCATTTCTGCCATTTTTCAAACTTGAGGGATCAAAGTTGTCATTTTGCAAACTTCAACTTTAAAGGACTAATTTTGACAACTTGTGAATCCCTAAGGACCTTTGATGATAATTTTCCACATTTTGAATAACCAGGGACTAGTTTTGACAACTTTGAAAGTTCAGGGACTGAAATTGCCAATTATGCAAACTTGACTCATTTTTCATCAGTTTTCAATCTTTTTGCATCTGAAACATATAAAAACACAATTCAAGGATATTTTATGTATTTTAAGGCATTTCTGTGTTTTTTCAGATGTTTTTACAGTCTAAATGTGATAGAAATGATGAGTATTTACACACTCATCAGTTATCCTCTTTAGCCACATATCCACCTGACACATGGTTGGCTACTAGTCGGGAATCCACATTTGCCTCTAGGTTGCGTACATCCATTCGAGTTGCAATGCGTAATCCAGCGATTAGGGCTTCATATTCTGTCTCGTTGTTCGTGGTTGTAAATTCAAAACGCAGTGCATAGGTGAATTCCATTCCTTCTGGTTGGTGAGGATAAGGCCTGCGCCCGAACATCCACGCATGAGGATCCATCCGTGAATAGAACCCATGGTTCTTGTAGTTCTACCTCGGTCTGTGAAGTTGTAGCATCAGTATCTGGTTTTTCGATGATGAAGTCTGCTAGGACCTGCCCCTTAACCGCAGTGCGCGGCCTATACGAGATATTATGCTCACCTAGCAATACACTCCATTTTTGTAATCGCCCAGATGCGTCAGGTTTGGATATAACTTGCTTGATAGGCTGGTCTGTGATCACCACTATGGGGTGTGCTTGAAAGTACCTGCGCAGTCTTTTGGCGGCGAATACTAATGCCAGGACCAACTTTTCCATTGCACTATAGTTAACCTCCGTCTTCTTGAGTGCCTTACTTACAAAATACACTGGTGTTTGTACAGAGTTCCTATCTATCTGTAGGACTGCGCTGACTGCTCCATGAGTCGCAGACAAGTACATAATTAACTCTTCCCCTGGTTGGGGTGCGACTAGTGTGGGAAGCGATGCTATATGTTGTTTAAGCTGCGTAAAAGCTTCTTCCGCTTCCGTATTCCAACGAAAGTCTCCCTTTTTGTACACTTCTTGAGTGTTTTAAAGAGGGGGAGTGACTTGTCTGCTGATTTTGACAGGAACCTGTTCAACCCAGCTAGTTTTCCATTCAGAGACTGTACTTCTTTCAATGTGCATGGTGAAGGGAGTTAGATTACAGCCTGTTTTTTTCTGGACATGGCTTAATGCCATCAGGCTCTATCAAGTATCCCAGGAACATGCCTTTCGTAGCGCCGAAAGTGCATTTTTAGGATTTAACTTCATGTTGATCTTCCCTAGCGTTCTGAATGTTTCTTCAATGTCTCGCACCAACTCGTCTTCGGTATGGCTTTTTATGACAAGGTCGTCAACACAGACCTCTAGGTTGCAGCCCACTGGCTTTTCAAATGCATTATCTACCAATCGCTGGTAGGTGGCGCCCGCGTTCTTTAAGCCAAACGGCATCTTTGTATAACAATAGACGCCTTGGCTTGTGTGGAAGGCTGTTTTTTCCTCATCTTCTTTAGCCATTTGGATTTGGTGGTACCCTTTGTATGCGTCTAAGAAACATTTAAGGGGGTATCCGCACAAAGATTCTACCTTCCAGTCTATCTCTGGTAATGGGTAGCAGTCTTGTGGACATGCTTTGTTGAGATCAGTGAAATCCACGCACATCCGCCAACTACCATCACTCTTTTTGACCATTACTGGATTGGAGAGCCAGTCATAGTAAATGACTTCTCGTATGATACCTGTTCAGGAGTATGTGTTGTCTCACCTGTAATCGTATTACACTCTCTAGGCGGTACGGTGTTATTTTAGAGGGTGATAATGTCGCCTTCTACTGGGAATTTGAGCATCCCATTTGCTGTGGATGGTACCGCGCGTATGGCCGATATTTCTGGTCTTCCAATGATGCCATTGTATGGTGAAGGAGATTTGATCACCATAAAATTCATCCAGGCTGCCGTGGAGTGTTCCTTATTACCAACAACGACTAGTAGTCTTATTTGCCCCATGGGCCATATCTTTTCTCCTATAAAGCCAGTCAATGGCATCGTGGCCAGGCTTAACTGACTTTGTATCTCAGGTCGCAATCTTTTGAAACAGTCTTCATACATTATATCTATGGATGCCCCTCCATCAATATACATGCGGTGGATATCGTGACCTCCCGCATTTATTTCGATGGTGAGTGGTTCCACCACTGCGTTGTTCGCGGTTAAGGTGGGGAAACAAATTTCGCTTCCATACGAAAACTTTTGTCTGACTTTTTGCCTAGTCTTTCGCTCCCTTGATTGTATCATGTAGATGGTGTCAGCCTTGTCCTTAGGTGCTCCCTTTTTGTTTCCAGCCTTTTGTTTGTCTTTCCCCTCTTTGATGGTCTTAACTAGATGGTCCAATCTGCCTTCTTTAACTAGTTTATCGATTAGTTGGCGCAATTGGACACATTCATTGGTGGTGTAGCCCTTCTATCCATGGTACTCGCAGTACCCATTCCCTACGCGCCGATCTTCTGGAGTGCACATAGGTGGGGGTTTCGGGAAGTTTGCGCCTTCTGTCACAAATATCTCCATTGGAGTTTTTTTCAGTGGGGTATACTTGTCGTTCTCTTGTCCACCCACTGACTGCGGTAGCCTTTGTTATGGTTGCTACTCTGGTCGTTGGATTGTCTCCTGGGCTGTTCTTGTGACCTGTAGTTTGAGTAGCCTTTTTTGCTATCCGCTGCTGTGGCTTCTCCTTGGATAAAGGACCTTGTGCGCTTCATAAGTTCATCAAAGGTTTGGGGAACCCTATCGTTTAACTTTTTGATAAGTTCTGGGTTATTGATTCCGTTCATAAACCCTGAGATCTTTAGTATTTCGGGACATGCTTTAACATGTATGCACTCGTCATTATAGCGCTCCACATAAGCGCTGGTGGATTCCCCTTGGCGCTGTTTTACCCTAGCAAGCTCGACAGGGTTCTTGGCGCACTTCTTCCTCCGAGTAAAGTTCAAGCGAAACGCCTTCCGCAACTCTTCAAACCCATCGATGCTCCTACGTAGCAGCTTACTGAACCAGTTCCGCGCATTCCCTACTAATGTAGAATTAAACATGTGGCACTACACAGGTTGTGGCCAATTTTTGATGGTAGCGGCTGATTTGAAAATTTTTAGGTGATCGTCTGGATCGCCTGTCCCATCATAGGTTTTAACATTAGCGGGAATGCGCCTTCTCTTATCTTATGAGAAATCACTGATGCGGCGAGTAAATGCATCGACCTTTTGGCGTCGCCAGGGACGAGACATATCTTCGTCCTCCTGGTCGCGGTGTCTTTTCCTAGACTTCCAGTGCCCCGTTTCTTCGTCCTGGTTGTCCGAGGAGTCATTTGAAGACGGGCTTGCTCTACTACGGTGATTGCGTCGACTATCATCGGAACCTGAGCTTGAAGGGCTTTCGCTTGGAGAGCGCCATCGTCCAAGTCTGTCATGAACCCTGCGACTACCAAGCCTAGCGTGGACATTGGTGTGCCCTCCATCGTATTCGCTCTCTGACAGGTACTGTAAGTCAACTGCTTCATTATCCACCTCTTTCCTTCCAATCCTGGCAAACACTGGTGGTTGGCGAGTATTTTTCTCGCGCCTCTCTCTTCGGTAACGCGGTGGAGATAGTTCATATACAGGGTCAAAGTTGAGCCTGGCTTGCAGGCTCAGACTTGACCTTTTCTTCGCTTCCTCTTGCATAAGAGCAGCCAAGGTTTCATAGTTTTGAGACACGAAATCGCTTGGCGCTAGTTCAGGCGCGACTCCTTCTAGCGCGAGGATATATGTTTCTGATGAGACGAAAAGTGTACCCGTTTTAAGGGGTCATTTAAGCCCTAATTCGAGTAAATGTGATCAAATATTGCCCTAAATCGTTCCTTTTGTCATTTTAGGTACATTTGAGAAGAATTCTTGAAAACATGCAAATTTGGACGTTTTTGGAGCATAAAAGTGAAGAAAACGACAAAGTCTCAAAAGAAGCTGGAAAACCTTCCTGACGGCGTCAGAGTCACAAGGTGATGCCGTCAGCCAACGTTGACAAAGGAGTAGAATTAGATTACACTAGACGCCCTATGAAGAAAACAAGATGTTTACACCTGACGGCGTCAGGTGTTAGAGGAAGTAGGCCGTCAGGTGTAATGCTAAAGAGTGACGGCCTAGAGCTAATTAAAGAGTGACGGCATCAGAAGTAGATCTAGGCCATCCGAGAACCCTAACGGCGGCGAGCTGACGGTGTCGGAACCCATAACCTGACGCCGTCAGAATGTAAAATCTATATATATACTTTTCTATTTTTCATTCATTAGTGTGGAACTTTTGGTGCAAGTTTGGGAAAAACCCTAAAGACGAATTTGGCTGTGTTTTCAAGGGTTTTTCACCCTTGAATCCTTCATGTTCAATTAAAGATAAGTCCTCACTTAATTAATCGGTATGTCTATGTGTTGGGCGCGTTAATTGGTATGGTAATTACTTGCGTGGATGACGAGGTGTATTCCTTAAAATTCATGGGTTGCGTACATCATCTCCTATTCTAACTGAGCTACTTAATCTTTCCCTTCGTTCCGGCGGTCTAGGGATGCTAAGAACAATCTAAGTTAACCAAAACGTAACACACGATAATTGCTTCGCTCCATAGTAAGTATTTCAGCCCAACCACAATCATTTTTAAGTTATTTTTATATCTCTTATTATATGTCTATAATGTTGGGTATGTGTTTTTTGGGTTAGAAATCTGACTGGCATAGCTGACCTATTCCGCCAATTCCCACTCCCTCCTAAAAAACAACCTAACCGCCCTCCTTATTACACTTGCTTCAATCATCCCTAAAAGATAATCTACCCCTTTAGAAGTAAGCTTTTTCATAACCCCTAACGAACAACTATAGTTCCTTTATGGGACCCTGGAATACGATGCAATTCCCTCCATGAATGAACCCTTACGACTTATCATCTCAAAAATTATTCTAAATCGTACATTCCGACCAGGTACCAATTCACCTCTGGGTTGGTGATTGCAAAGCTCAATTCTCAAGATCCCGGAAGTTTATTGGAGACCGGTAAAAACCTGGTTTGCCTGTGGTCGCCATATTCCCACGTCATCAAGTTTTTGAAACCGCCAAGTTCCGGGGAATAGGCCCTCCACTTGGTTTAGGGGTGAATTTTTATTTTATCAAGATTCCTTTTCTAGTGAGATTTTTTATCTTTATGTTTATAGGTTTTCTTAGTCTGAAAAATATCTTTATTCTTTGTGCTGGTTTGTTCGGTAATTTCCATTCGGACTCTTTCCCGCTTTCACCATTCATGGGGAGAAACGACAAAACAAAATCCAACCATTAACCACCAGTCCAACGTTAATATCACCCACATGCCATTATGACACCTTGAAGCATGTCCTATAAACAACATAAAGAATGAACTTCTCTCTATGATTCCTGGAAGTCAATAAGTTTTTAAAAAATATTTACTCCTAAAAAGGCCTCTCTCTAAAATGTTGAGACTTTCGACCCTTATATTGGTCCTCTACATCAAATCTTTTGATGGATTTGTGCTAAAAAATCGAAAGCCCATACCCACCGGACACCCCAAAGGGAACATTTACATATTTTGACGGCAGCGAAATCTAAATCTAGGGGATTTAAGTGCCTTGGAAGAAGCATTGGGAAGCTATGCTGAGAATTGTGCCCAAATGTACCCTCTTTAAGTATCTATGGTAGAACAAACCCAACAAAACATTGATATTCAAGTCAATTGAGCGCAACAAAATTTGCAAAAAGGATCATGACCACAAAAGTTTGTTTGGGGGGCAATGAGGGTAAGAGTTGACGCGATTACCCTAGCGCCCATTGGTCAAATGGTTTAGTGCCACTACCATACCAAAAACACCATACTATAGGAAATACCGAGTGAACACTTAACGAGTGATAGCGACGATTGTGATGAGAGTCTGATTCTAAGCCGA
>LBNU01028657.1:206433-217673 GCA_014162995.1 Artemisia annua | reverse complement strand
CAATTAACCGGTAAAAGATAGTTAGGGAGTAAGAAAATCTAAGTAAACACATTTGTCTCCATATAAGTTTTCACAACCACAATAGTTTAGTTATTTTATTTTTAATTGCAATTGTAGTTTTTGGGTTAGTTGACTAGCAACTAATTCCGCCCACTCCTCCAAAACCCGAGATTTTACTTGCTTTCATAAAAAAATCTTTTAGAGTAGTTTTTCTAACCTAACGAACACTATTCCTTATGAGAGAACGATCAATCCCCCGTACTTACTACTACACTATACTACACCGACCAGGTACATTACCTGGTGGGATTGCAAGCTTCTCAAGATCCCTTGAGAGGTAAAACCTGTTGCGTGGTCGCAATCCCACGTCATCAAGTTTTTGGCGCCGTTTCCGGGGAATAGTTATTGTTTAGGTTGAATTTTTATTTTATCAAGATTCCTTTCTAGTGAGATTTTTATTTTATTTTTATAGGTTTTCTTTAGTCTATCTTTTTCTTTGTGTGTTTGTTCGTAATTTCCATCGACTCTTCCGTTCACCATTATGGAGAACACAAATCCACCATACCACCAACCACGTAATTCACCCACTCCATATGACACCTTGATGTTTAAACAACATAAAGATGAACTTCTCTATGATGCTTGGAGTCGTTTTAAATATTTACTCCAAAAAGTCCCTCATCATAACTTCGATTTATGGTCCCTAACTCAAATCTTTTATGATTGTGTCGACCGACATGCCCAAAGGGACATTTACTATTTTGCCGGCAGGAATCTTAGGGGATTAAGTGCTGAAGAAGCATGGGAAGCTATTGAGAATTGTGCCCAATATTATTATATGGTAGACAACCCAACAAACATTAATACAAGTCAATTGACCACAAATTTCAAGGATCATGAAACAAGTTTGTTTGGGGATGAGGGTAGAGTTGAGCTACCTAGCTGCATGTCATGGTTAGGCACTACCATAATACAGAGTGAACACTTAGGAGATCTTGATGTGATGGAGGATCTAGCCGAGCATGATCACATTGATCAAAAAGACCTAGGTTTTATGATCGATGACGATGATTCTCAATAAACAGATGATGAATCTTTTGGGCAATTTAAATATAGCAGTCATGATCCTTATAATTTGGATATAGAAGTTGAGATGCCTAGAAAAGCACTTGAGATACTTGGGAAAATGTTAGGGTTAGGTTCTACTAAAACACATGATGAGAATATAGGTGATCTTGACACGAGGAGTGACGAGGTAAATAACCCAAGCCTACCAAGTACCCCACAAGTCCTACCATCATTGGAGGCACACACACCACCCGTGACTTACCCGGAAGAAGTAGAAGAGACTATAGGAACCCCAATAGAGGTTGAACCCTTGGACCAAACACAACTAGAAGAAATAGGTTTGAATACTTGCAGTAATGACCTTTCTTTTAGTTCTATGGAAGTTCCTATTTTTGATGAATCGGAGCCTCAACCAAAACCGTTACCTGATCTTCCATCCTTGGATGAGAATTTAGGAATTGAAATAGGTCCCGATCCACCCATCAAACCGTATAGTCCAGGTAGTTTTACGTTGAAGGTAGTAGACTTTCAGCTTTGTAGAGAGGAAGTTAATATAGGAGTGAGCCAAGACCTTACATGCTTACATAACCCACTCATGATAGATCACAAGAAACATTATGGGTTTAAGCCAGGTTTATTAGGTCAAGATGGATTCTCAACTAGGAGCCTTTTGAAGTTGATTGAAGATGATCCCTTTTTAGGAGAAAATTTCAATTCACCCATTGATCCAATTGAACTAGGTAAGGTCATGATGAAAGGAGTGCAACCCTTTGAGCATACAATTCATCCCCCACCACTTTCTCACGTGGCATATTTCCACCCTAAGGGTGTGTGTCGCTACTTTCACCTGCACTTAATCCTAAGTGTAGGGAAAACCTCCCCTATTTCCGTTAAATAAGGGTAGAGTCAGGCTCGTGACTCAAACAAAAACAAGCGCTTCTTGGGAGGCAACCCAAGCTTTATTTGCTTTGTGTTTATTTAGTTGTTTGTTTGATTTTATTTGTTTCCGTATGTATGTTATTTTTCTTGTTATTGATTCATGCTTAAAAAACTAACTTGTGAAAATGCTTTATTTTGTTTTTAACTTCGTCTTAACTACATATAAAGGTATTTTGCAAAAGTTAAGTGTAAGGGAAATCTAAATTGGTTTATAAGAACGAATGAACATGAATCATAACAATATAAATTAACATACATATTAGTACTTGTTTGAGTCAAATGCTTGTATCGAGTCATAATGATATTTTTGCAGGAATTCCAGGAAGTAAGGTATAGTTTTTCCAGAAATTTTCCGGAAACTTAACATGAGAATTCTGTCAGATCATTTCTGACGGCGTCAGGCATTACAACCTGACGGCGTCAGGCAGTAATTTTTTTGAAATTTTTGAAAGTTTTGTTTTTCTTCCGGAATCATAAAAAGTTTTGTTAATTCTCTAACTTATAATCTCCAGTAATTCTGCAAAAACATTAATTCCACAAGCATTATATCCTATTATTGATTATACCGCCGATTTTACGCGAGGTTTGCCTTTATTGTTTTTTCAGGTTAACAGTTTATTTTGGACAAGGAGATGATTTATATTTCGGTAGGGAAGCTTTGAGCGTTCATCTTTCTTGGAAGAAGATCTAACCATGTTACCTCACTATCCACATCAAACGAATCAGGGGAGTATTTGATTTCATTCTTTCATTTTATTTACTTTTACATCTTCTATTTGAACATTGGGGACAATGTTCGGTTTAAGTGTAAGGGGGGTAAATGAAGACACCTTAGAGAATGCAATTGCGCTTGAGTTTTGTTTGTTTGATAGTAAATTTGTAATAAAACCGAGAGAAATATTTGTTAGGGCAATTTTAGCGCCAAATTTAAATTTTTTTACAACATTTAGAAGTAAAACCTTGGTCTTAATAAGCGTCTCATGGATAGGAAATTATATGACTAGCACAAACCGTACCACTAAAAAAATTTTCCACCCCAAATATGTGAGGTTCGCCCCTAGAATTGGTAGGAAAAGCATCCATCTTTGATGCTATGATGTGAGTACCGGTAGCACTCAGATTCTAGAACTTGCGTTAGGACCATCTCAAATCCACAAGTGAGACTACATTCGTGTAGTTAGATCTACTACATGATAAGAGGCATTAGGATTAACCCTTTGTTTTTACACCCGTGTTTTTGTTATAATTACATTGGCTACATTGGTCAAGTAATTCTCCCAAACCCTTTGCGATGTACCCATTTTTGGTGCACGATACCCCTAGTACACCCCTCCGAGCCTATCTTTTCGTTTCGACCTTTGAGCATCTTACTCAAATTGAGAATTTGTTACACCCCACTTAAATGTACACCCAAATCGCCTTAGCCTACCTTGTATGCACTCACCTTTAGTGCATTATTGTGACAACATTTGTTAAATCCCTTGTTAATTATCTAATCGATTACATGGTTGCTAAGTCGAGTCATATCCTTGTACATATTGTTTTGGGACGATTGGGACTCATGGGTAAAGTACTAGTGTAAGGGAGTAATGGGGAAGAACAACATTATTACCCCCATATGTGCTAAACATTTTAAAAGTACTCCAAGTTTTTCAATTATCTTAATTCGAGTCATTAGAATAGTAATTGTAAAGTTATGTAAAGATTCAAGTGTAAGGGGAATGCAACTCCCCTATGATGTATTATTTTGGATGGTAGGGCAAGAGTGTATAAAAAAAAAATCGAAAAATCAAGAAAAATACAAAAAAATATGAAAAAGAAAAGAGAAAAACATACGGACTACCATCCCGTTTCCTTTTATGTTTCTTTTTAGTTTTTGTTATTTCATTTTTAGTTTAAGATTGAGTCGAGTCTTGACTTAAGCAACGATGTAGAGTGCATGTATTTGATCATGATAATTAACTTGCCACCATTAAAATACCCTTTATTCCAACCAAACCGTGTTTATCATATCCCTACACCTTACGTTACAACCCTTTTGAAAGCCCTCTTTGATAGTTTATCTTAGGTGCTTACGCCTAGTGGAGGAGTAATTGATCCTCTCCCAAGCCTATGGTAATCTATTTGCTATGACAGGTAGTGAGAGATATTTTCCGTTTTCATTTATGAGATATAATTCTATGACACTTGAAAGATGAGAGTATCCAAACACTATTTGTGAGGTGCTAGTGTGTGATTTACGTGCTTATTATGATTAGGGTCGAATGACTATTTGTTGTAATTACTTTTATATTTGTGTTAAATGACCCCTAACTCATATTTTGATTGGAATAAAAACTCATTTGCTTGAGGACAAGCAAATCCCAAGTGTAAGGGTATTTGATGAGACGAAAAGTGTACCCGTTTTAAGGGGTCATTTAAGCCCTAATTCGAGTAAATGTGATAAAATATTGCCCTAAATCGTTCCTTTTGTCATTTTAGGTACTTTTGAGAAGAATTCTGGAAAACATGAAAATTTGGACGTTTTTGGAGCATAAAAGTGAAGAAAATGACAAAGTCTCAAAAGAAGCTGGAAAACCTTCCTGACGGCGTCAGAGTCACAAGGTGACGCTGTCAGCCAACGTTGACAAAAGAGTAGAATCAGATTACACTAGACGCCCTATGAAGAAAACAAGATGTTTACACCTGACGGCGTCAGGTGTTAGAGAAAGTAGGCCGTCAGGTGTAATGCTAAAGAGTGACGGCCCAGAGCAAATTAAAGAGTCACGGCGTCAGAAGTAGATCTAGGCCATCCGAGAACCCCAATGGCGGCGAGCTGACGGTGTCAGAACCCATAACCTAACGCCTTCAGAATGTAAAATCTATATATACTTTTCTATTTTTCATTCATTAGTGTGGAACTTTTGGTACAAGTTTGGGAAAAACCCTAAAGACGAATTTGGCTGTATTTTCAAGGGTTTTTCACCCTTGAATCCTTCATGTTCAATTAAAGATAAGTCCTCACTTAAATTAATCAATATGTCTATGTGTTGGTTAATTATATCTTATGCTTGTCTTTCAATTAACATGCTAGGCTAGATTTTTCTTGTGTTTGCTTAGATCTAATGAAACCTAACTATTAATTATTGGTTGATTGGTGTGTTATTACTTGTCTTGGATGAATGTTTCATCAATGTTAGGCTTAAGAAAACTGGCTAAACTCCTATATGGTAACATGCTTGAACGTCTTAAGAAACATGTAACTAATGCGTACTAGGTTATTAAGGTAGTATTTAACGCATGAGCCACTGTTTACAATCCCTATGATTGGGTGCTTTACGCATCGTTGTAGGAGGAGATAAGAGCTCATAGAATTGGGGAGATATGTACGCCACCCCATGAATTGTTAAGGAATACACCCGTCATCCACGCAAGTAATACATGCACCAATTAACCGGTAAAAGATAGTTACGGAGTAAGGAAATCTAAGTAAACACATTTTTCTCCATATAAGTTTTCACAACCACAATAGTTTAGTTATTTTATTTTTAATTGCAATTGTAGTTTTTGGGTTAGTTGACTAGTAACTAATTCCGCCCACTCCCCCAAAACCCGAGATTTTACTTGCTTTCATAAAAATATAAAAATACAAAAATAATCTTCCTTCACCCTTAGACCTTTTAGAGTAGTTTTTCTAACCTAACGAACGCTATTCCCTGTGAGAGAACGATCAATCCCCCGTACTTACCACTACACTATACTACACCGACCAGGTACACTGCCTGGTGGGATTACAAGCTTCTCAAGTTCCCTTGAGAGGTAAAACCTGTTGCATGGTCGCAATCCCACGTCATCAGTTTCCAAATCCTCGTTTCGAGCAGGCGCACGTGGCGGCTCAGTGAGGCCTGTTTCTGGCACTGTTTGGTGGGGAGTACTGAAAAGGGTGCGCTGTAGATCTCCCTTGCTAGTGGTTGCCGTGGTGGCCTGAATGGTCCCTGTATGGGCAGTGGTTGTTCCAGGGGCCTGTTTAGGGGCTGGATCACTTTGCTGCTTCTTCCCCTGTAGGTCGCTATGCGTTTTCTTCGCCTGCGGAGTCCGCTGGTTTAAGTTTCCGTGCTTTGTCATTCTAGTTCTTAGTAGAATTCTTAGTGTAGGGTCCCACGGATGGTGCCGCTTGTTGATACAAAAGTTGGGCGTTCCTTGTTTAGACTCTTGTCCTGTATCAATTGGATCTTAATGCTTGAGACCTGCGCACTAAGAGAACAAACAAAACACCGTTAGGCTTATCGTGAGATTGTTTCCCACGATTATCCTCAGTAATCGGTTTTAGGGTTTTAGTGAAGAATTAGGGTTATTAGATGATACCTGAATGAGAGCCGTGATGCCCTTTATATACACACGGAATCCTTGTTGGTTTCATGTTCCTTACTCTTTGGCGTATTCCATAATTATCTTGTTCATTGATCCTTATCCCATAAATAAGAGATCCTATATCAAAACCAATAATAGATTCGGGTTTGGGCTCTCGTAAGCCCAAATTGTTACCATGATAGCCCACGCGTAGTGGGCTTGGTATTAGTATCGTCCATTAGCCGGGTTTGTGACCCGAGTGCGGACTTGACGTCATCAAATAAAATAGATGATTTTCTTCAATTTAAACATATTTCAGCAAAATTTTGATGTACCTGAAAATTCCAGAAGATCTATTACTTCAAAGCTCAGAAGACTCGTGTTGACATGAGAACTCGAAAGGGTCAGCTACTAACTCTATTATCAGTTTATACCTGTATTATTGTTTTAGTTAAGTTGCCCATGACAATGACCTTCAAGAAATGAAAAGATGTTGTTCTCACCAATCAGAATGCATCTTATCGCAGTAGCATTTGATATCCAATAAGGTTAAATGATAATGACCTTCCGGAGCCGCAAACATTTCATTTACATGTAACCATCAGTGGCTTTTAGTATTAGTAACTTGAAATTAGGTGGAGCGTCCTATTAGTAGGAGTCCTAGAAATAACGATGTTGTGTAGTGAAATATTTAGTTCTTTCGTCTAGCTGTATAATTGCTAGGCGCATCTTCAAATGATGTTGTATAGTGAAATAATGATTTAACGTTTCAGTAATTGGAGTCGTAGTAACGGTGTGTAAAGTATGCTTTAGGTTGCTTCTGCCATCTGCCATTTGTATTTCTGCCATTGCTTCTCTTGAAAACATGATACAAATAACTAATATGTTTCAGGAATGTGGATAGTGATTGCTAAATGAGAGAAAGAAACTAGCATATTTTTTGAACCAGAAATCGCGCAGATGCTTATTGCATTCTACTAAACTTGACTGCGTAATGGCAGGTATGATAACTTGAATAGAATATATGCATGTTAACATGTTTTTCTATGTTAGAAAAATTAATAAGATTTATAGTATTACAATGAATTTGATCAAGGTTGTACCTCTTTTCTTCAGATGAATGTTTTAACCAAAATTTTCATTTAAAACACTTGCAATTTATATAGTCAAAAGTTGATAAGTGATTTGCTGATATATGTTAGATTTTAGACCTTGGTGAGTTTATGTTGCTTCTATTGCACCCGTAAATAACCGTAATTAAAAGGGTGATTTAAGGTTGTTTATAGAAGTGCAAAGTATGACCCATTTACTTATGAACGGGTTGCTACGGTTCAATGTCCTGTTTTAACCCCAAGCAAAGTATGACCCATTTACTTTTGAAAGGGTGATTTAAGGTCGTTAGTCAACTCCCATCGAATGGCAATGAGATATCATACAAAGCTAAATTAGTAAGATACAAGCCAATTTAGTAAAGCAATTTGCTGCAGTAGTATGTCATGTT
The DNA here is from genome assembly GCA_014162995.1 of Artemisia annua. Lineage (NCBI taxonomy): Eukaryota > Viridiplantae > Streptophyta > Magnoliopsida > Asterales > Asteraceae > Artemisia > Artemisia annua. The sequence goes on along the minus strand of LBNU01028657.1, from coordinate 209,836 downwards.
TCAAATTTATATGTGCTTACCCATGTCCTCCTTTACCTCCTTCGTCTCCAAATCCCCCTTTATATTTTTATTTTTTTCTCCAAACAAGGCATGTATGACTAAACACTTTGCTTACTAAATGATAAAAGATTAATGGTTTTTGGTTATTAGTTGTATATTGAGTAAATACATATCACACTGCCAACCGGTGGCCAATTTCCAAGTTCAAGAAGCCATTTCAAAACCTCAGGAAGATTCTTCTTCAGCAGTATCAGAACCAAAACAGGATGATAAAAGTGTTACTGATGGATTTTCCACATCAGACGATCCGAAAAAATTCAACATGAATAACATTTTCATGAAGCTACCACAAACTGATCTGCATAATTTTAGTTCGCAGTTATACTATTTAGGTGTTGCATATTTTAAAGTTTAACTACTTACCGGGGAAGTTCTAAAGAAGTTGGCCTTAGTTGCTTCATCACATAGAAAATTCTTTATTGTAGAGCTTTCAGATTTAGCCCATAGTTTAAGTGGGTCTGTCATTAGCGAACTCATCACGGTAAGGAACACATAAATGCTAGGTTTGAGCGGGGGCCCATGGTTGGGGCTGATGTTATATGATTCCTCCAAACACTTAGCTCACTCACTGTACCCGATATAAATGACAAGGTTGCGAAAACCGATGACAATCAAGAGCATGTCACTATGTGGAAATTAAATGTTTCACTTGAGCCATTATGGCAAGAACTAAGCAAGTGTATAAGTGTGACTGAGTCACAGCTGGCACAAGGCTCTTTGTCTACAGTTATGTCAAATGTGAATACAAATGACCATGTGCATGGTACCGGTGCTTCTTCTCCTCCTCTACCCCCTGGAACCTAGAGACTTTTGCCCTTCATTGAGGCTTTTTGGTCATATGTGAAAAGCTTCAAGCAAGTAGTTCTCTTTTACAGCAAGAAACAACTTATGACCGGTTGCATTATGACCATACACTTCGATTAAATTATGTGGTTCCAGAGTACATTTCGATTAGATTATGAGCTTCTGTCAAAGTGGCAAACTTACCAAATAGGATATGATCTTAAGAAAAATAGTTTCTCTTCTTCACAACCAATTTTCGTTCTTTTTTTTCAAATTAGTTGCACTAAACCTCAATATTGTTAAAATCTATTCTATTATGGATTTACGAATGTAACCAATAATTTAAAACCAGGAAATAATTTAACAAGTGTCATCTTGAAATGCTTTAAAGTTGAAGTGTCTATTCACAGTTAGATAAAGACTAATTTAACCCTTTGTAATCATCTTTGACCCTTCTAATTGTTTTAAAAAAATTTAACGAGATTTGGCTAATGGTGTTTTTGGTTTATCTTTTCTATACGTCAGTATAGAGTTAGCATGTATCAACTTTGATAGTATGGGTTAGGTTTTTATCCATTGCGTATTTCAAAATGGTTTCCTATTGGCTATTACTCCCCTTTGTTGAGCAGGTAAAGGGCCACCAGTAGGTATGCATCTTTTTTTTATTGTAATAACAATACGACTATTTAAAATATCGTTTAGCAGTGGGTCAAAACGGGTTATTCTTATGTAATATTACAAAAAATATGCAATTCCTATGATCCTCGAGCCGTCGTCACCTATCTTTTTTTGTCCGATCCTTCTCCTTTTGAATGATCATCATGGCTCAACTTCTCTATATTAACATGTTTGATTTGCAAGTGAGAACCACTGGATTGCTAATTGTAATTCTTTGTTTTCCCACATGTAGTTGTCTATATAAAGTATTTTAGTTCCTATAAGTTCATTTGATATAGTTCCTATAATTTCATTTGATAATGGTCTCATCTGTATGATACCCAAATGATGCAATGAGCTAAAGGAACAAACTTGGAGACGTGTAGCAGATGTTGCGTACAGGTATTATTGACATTCAATTGTACAAAGTTTACATTTTGGAGGATTCTTCTTCTCTGTATTTCCTTTACTTTGTGTTCGTTTAGCCTTTTGCTCAACTTATATTGTTTAATTTGTAATTAGGGCTATATGATCGATGAATCGAAAAGCAATTTAATAGTGATCAGTGGAAACGGTAGTGCTGGTATAACCGAAACAATGTGCAGGCACTCATGAGATTTTTCATGCTAGCAAATCAATTTTCTAACTTTTTGTCATCTTTGGTATTGAAGAGTCTTATCTTCTTTATGGTTTTTCAAAGTAACCGTGGGCCGACTTTATTTGAATGTATTTGATTGTAGTGATGGATATTTGATCTTATGATAGGAATGAGTATTTGTTTCTGGTCCAAGGTTGCAATTTGTCAAAACGAGTATATATGATTTTTGGTTAATCGTGGTTCTAAAATGTTACCTATTTCTCATAATGCCTCAATGATGGATAATGTCAGCCATGATACTATTGAATGCTATCGGTCACGTGAGTATGACATACTTAGGATAATGTTTACATTTGAAATTTTGAACATGTGTATCAGTAGGACAACTATAATACAAGTCAAGTATAAATCTTAAGTAATCTAAAGAAATTTGGAAATTCACAAGAAGATAAGAATCTATATTTCTTAACTTAATGGTTATATAACAAGAAAGAGGGGTTAACCATGTTTTTGGCACATGAAAAAACCACCACCGGGAGCATGCTACTTTGAACTTCCGATAAATCTCATACAAACACACATGTCTCAAATATTTGATAAAGTTGTAACTTTACGATTGTTTGATGTACATAGTTTTTATTTTTTTTTATTATTTTTTATTTTTTTATTATTTTTTTTGGTTGTATACAAGTTTGGTTCTAAGTTAAAGTTAAGTATATGGTTGCTAATGAAGGGTCTTATTTTGAGTCGCAACCTATGGCTCTTTATGATTGGCATGCCCTTTTATTTTCTTCTCATATCACCTAATTTAGTGCCAGTGTGTGTGTTGTAAAGTACTGGGTTTTTTATTAGTCGAACTTACAAGTTTACCTTTTAGGCTGACATAATCGTCTCACAACGGGTAAGTTCTAATTTCGTTTGGGTATGGTTAGTTTATACGAGTCAACCATTTATTTCATTTATATAAGAAAATTGTATGAATGATTTATCGATACTATTGTGTCAAGGTAGCTTTTTTAATTTATATAAAAAATGTTTGGCTGGTTCCGCTATTTGGGTAGCCTTCGCTCGCCCATCTAACGGGCTATGCTTTGATACTTTGTTCTTGCGTATCACTTTGAAACTTTTTCTCTCTCATATTCGATAACCGTTAATTTCTTTTCGTTCTTAATACATTGAATAAAAAATTTGGTAAGTTTATATCTAATTTTTTGTTACTTATTTTTTTCAAAACGATAATTACAAGTCATGCCCGCCAATCGGGCGGGCTTCTAAAACTAGTATATATATATATATATATATATA
>LBNU01028657.1:109271-206347 GCA_014162995.1 Artemisia annua | reverse complement strand
CAATTAACAATAGGATTAAAACTTTTAAATAATTATCTTTAATAATAAAAAACTATAATTAAACATCATAAATCAAACAAAACAAAGATTAAATTATTTGTTTTTTAATAAATAAAAATATATGATTCAAAAAAAATTTTAAAAAAACCCGCGCGTGCGCGGGTATTATAACTAGTATATATATATATATATATATATATATATATATATATATATATATATATATATATATATATATATATATATATATATATATATATATATATATATATATATATATATATATATATATATATATATATATACTAGTTTTAGAAGCCCGCCCGATGGGCGAGCATGACTTATAATTATCGTTGTCATATTTTACTATAACCAAAGAAGGCGGGTAAAAAATGGTTGGAAAAGCTTCTTGTATACAACAACTTGTTGCCATGAATAAATTAAGTTACGATTAATGAATTATGAACATCGTAAAATAAATAAAGCTTCTTGTATACAACAGCTTGTTGTTTATTTTGCTTTGGAATTGATTTTTATTAATTGTCTTAGCAAAACAGATCGAAAATATCTCTACAATCATAATTTCCTTCATAAAAATCAATTAATTAAGTAAAACTATTATTAAAACAAAAGAATACAGAATGGTATATACTTTTGATATGCCATTTTTACAACCTTCACTCCGTTGGCATCCATGTCCATAGATTCATTTGACAGGTTCCTAAGTGAGCCTGTGATACTCTGTATATGAAAGGCCCTTTGCCACATGGGTAAACAATAGAGGTAGTAACTTCTATAAACAAAAATTAATTCAATTTGCAACTATAACTACCCTTCCAAAAAACGTGATTATAAAACTAAATACATTGAGTAAATATCAATATCATTTAATCGTTTTAAAAACTATAATGGACGAAAAGGGAACTTGTGTACAACAACTTGACTTGTATTGCTAAACTTATAAGAATTAAGCAAGTGTAGTTACTTTTTCTTTTATAAATAGGTTTTAAATGTAATAATGCATTTTCACTGATCACTGTACAACTCCAAATTTAGATATAAAAGATAGGGAAAAAAAAAACATTTTAGAATAGGTCAACATAATATTTGGTTTGTCAAACAGGATTAGCAAAACATGATAAAAATTTGAAAAGTATAAATGTAATTACCAATTGTGATGCTAGGAGAGCACCCATTAGCAACAATCCGGGACATTCAACAAACGACCAATTTAGAGTAAGCTACATGAATAATGAATCCAACTGTCTTTAACAGTTTATTGAGCAGATTGCAAAACCTAACCATACCATTTATTCTGATCAATCCTTGTTATTATACAAAGTAATATAATGTCATTCTTGAAGAGTTTCTTTTGAGGTTATGTGCCCAACATGATACCCATTTTTACATCCGATATGTATGCTACGTGATAATGACGTTATTGTACGGAATTGTGGAACCAGTTCTTTTAAATGAAAAAAATTAAGACGCATGTTATGTATAAGAACAAATAATGCACAAATAATTTAGTTTTGCTAGAAACACCAAGTAAAAGTAATATGTTTCTTGAGGATATGCAGCTTCAAGTTCTGAACTTTTGATCACAAGAAATCTGTGTTAATTTGTAAAGAAAAAAGTTATGCATTCTGTTTGTATTTTACTTATACATGACACTTGAATAAATAGATGGACAACCTGTGTTTAGTTAATTAAATTGTTAGTTTAGTCACTACTATTTGCAAAATGGATTTGATCATTCCTACTAACTTGAACAATGAACCAAGATTAGACCAAGTTGTACACAACCCAAAGCGCGCTGCTCTCCTAGGCGCGCAACACTAAGTAATCCAAGCCAACCCACATTACTTACTAACGATAGATAATCAAATTTCTTAGACGTACTGAATACAACTCCATGAATGAGCAAAATGAAGGTTTCATTAATGATAAAGATCTCTGGGGAACACACTAAATAAAGATGGAACATGTGGGAGGACATGGTATTAATTTCAGTTCTAACGTGAGTTCACATTATGTACAAAACCTGTTGACATTTAATACACTCATCTTATCCATTTGCATACATCAAATCCGTACCATTTACATCGAATCCATCCTACATGCCCTGAATATTTGCCCGCGACTTCGCTAACAGAAAACTCAGACCTCCCATAACTGTGGTCCAACTGGGAAGCAATGCTAATTCCTAGATTCACAACTAATAAAAAGAAAGTTTCTAATATTGATGTTCAGTATGTATGTGTCTTGGTGTAAAATTACTATCATTAGCATGTATTTTGTGTATGCATCCATATATTTGTGTTCATCAAATCTGTACCATTTACATCGAATCATTCCTACATGCTCTGAACGCCCATCCATTGTATCTGATTGATGCCAACTCCAACGCGTCCATGGAAGTATCCACCTAGAGTTTTTATGTCATGAACCGTGTGCGAAACATATCAAAAACCAACTCACATATAGAGGGGGTGTTTGAGTTCGATTATTAAATTTGATCATAGGACGTAATTTCGCATAATTAGGAAAACCATGCTTCATTTGAGAATTTCTTGCGAGTCTGGGTAGTGGATCTGTACTATTAAAAAGTGAAACATGTTACCCTAACCATGATTAAGCAAACAACTAAAATAATCAAGAGTTGTACCTGATGTTTTGAGGAATTTGATCCCTGCGTTATTTCCTTAGGTCAAAGTTACTAATTTATGTTGGGTACCAATGTCACGGCCATTCTTGAGACGCCCGCCTCTCATTGGAACCGTGTCCCTATTTTTTCCTTCTTGTGGACCCATCTTGACTTGTTTGACTGTGTGGCCACCTGTTGCAACATCTCGTTTTCATAATGTTCAATATCTTTTAGAAATGGATTAAATGCAATTCTCATAATCTAAAAAGCCACAAGCTAATAAGCTAATAAGCCTCAAGCTTTTCTAAATTTACGTAATCTCTTAAGCCTAAGCTAACACACACACCCCCTTAGTTATCACAACCAACCATTTTCTTATAACATACTTAACGATCAACAATCAGAAGCCTATATATAAAGTTTAAATATAATAGTAAAAAGGTGAAATGGGTATACCTGAGGGAGTAACCAAAGCTTCGTGTCCAAACATTGACTGCCTTTTAAAATAAGTATTAGCTGATCATTCCTCAATGCCTAAGGGGGTGTTTGGATTAGCTAATTTTCTGGACTAATGACCTTATTTAAAATTGAAAAAATTTAAGCTTAATTTATTTAATGAGGCTGGGGGAATGGTGGAACCACCTGAGTCTAGGGTTGTCCTTGAGGGTGTGGCCTTGAACCTGATTACCCACCATTTACAAACCCATCTGCCCATTTGTCTAACCGCAGCTCCTCATGAGTGTTTGGGTGAGTAATCTTTACTGTTTGCCATGGACCACCAAAAATTTGCAATCGGTTGTTGATATTGTGGTCCAAGCCTCATTCCTGTTCCCATATTTCCATGCTGAGGAGGACCTGATGGAGAAGAAGAAGCCAAACCTTGACTTTGATGAATGATTCCCTGATGATGTTGCATATCTTAAAACAAATACTTGTGGTGGATTACCAATGGGCATATGCATCTGGAGTGGGACCGGTAATGCGCTATTTGACATGCCTTGTGATTGGAGTTGTTGATTCGGGATCCAAATGGAATGTGAAGTTGAGATTGATGATAAGGCATTTGCATGGGGATAGAAGGCATTGGAGGACCAGCTCAAAATAAGCCCCTTTTCATAAGCCTTTCCGCACATGATTTTGAAGTTTATTTGTCTTTAGTGCATGTTGAGTAAATCGTCTTCATTTATTTACCAGCTATAGCTTCCCTACTTTTGACTTGTTATAAAGCTAACAAATTATATTCCTTTTATGCGCAAAGTGCCTAAAACTAATCACATTGGGCAAATTTCAATCTCAGGCAACAAATTCAAAACTGTTAAATCAAAACTATTGAGAAGTTGTTTGAGCTCATAAGAAGATATGATGTTATCTTCATCTTGGTCAATCTTTTTAAACAAACTGATAATCCGTAATAACGCTAATCTTACTGAAATAAACCTGAAAAAAAAACACTTTTAGGAAAGGAAGCGGACCTTTTTCAGCAATTTGCTCTTGCAAATGTTTTAGCATGTCTAAAACTAAAAGCCCGTGTTTGACATGTGACAATCATCTGTTTCATGTTTCAGATCGAAAGCTAAGACACCTACACATGATGAAAGCAAAAATAAATAAATAAATAAATAAATAAATAAATAAATAAATAAATAAATAAATAAATAAATAAATAAATAAACCATTTTTGTTCGTAATGGTTCAAGGGTCATTCTGGTTATTTTCTTAACAAAAATGGCTATGCTATGTGTACTGTTTGAAAAATGAAAACAGAAAGAAGAAGACTCTAAAAGTGAATAACTTGAAAATATTGTAGATGAAAGGAGGCAATCTCATTCCACTTACTTGAAATTCATAGATTTGGGTATGTTCAAATGATTTAAAAAATGCTAGAAATGAAATGGACTAAACGCGGCCCAAAGTTTAATCGGCACTCTAGACCCATTTGCAATAAAATTAGCACTCTAGACCCATTTACTTCAGAATGGGTTGATTCACATCAGCCTCCAACTCTGACTTGAAAAGTTTATGTCCGTCGAGAGAACTTTGAAAAGTTTGGAGGCCTAAATTCCATGTATGCCATTTTCCTTGTTACCTTCTTCGGTTCTATGGAAAGTGAGAGTTGCAAATGAGCTATCAACTTCTTGTATGTTCCTGGTATTAGATGAAAACATTGTCTGGTCACCATCTTAACCTGCAACAATGCGAGGAGTACAGTGAATACTACCTAGAATACGTAAACAAACCGACCGAAATAACAGTGGTATAAGTACATACATGTCTAATGAGCCGATTAGGCGATTAGACTATTGCTGCTATGTGATGAAACAGGAATGTACTGATATGAAAGAGGCGCTTGTAGATTATCAACATCAACGTTGTATACCTCCGAGATACTTGCCGTTTTCAATGGAGATCCTATGGGTTGAAAAGTCAAAATTCTTTTAACGGAAATAAACAAATATTTTACTTTATTCTTCTTATCCAACATTATTTTAGTTTCCAACTGTCGGGTAATGGAGAGCCCTCCACGTAAATTAAAATAGTCACACAAACCAAAATTCGGGCACAAACGACTCAATGATCGGCCTATAACATTGGATGCAGAACACTTACCTTGCAACCCCTGTTGTTGGCTCCCAGCACGTTCAGTTTCCGCACCACGGGTCTGCATAAGAACGTCCTTGTTCCAGATCGCTATGAACAATCTGTGTCCCTTTATTTTGTTCCTATTAGACTTTAGACGATACATACGCCTGCGTAAAATTTTTTTAAAACAAAAACGACACGTAAGTATAATAATAAATTCTAAGACGAAGTTTTCAACAAAAAAAGTTTTTTTTACCTTGAGGGTCTACACCATCTGATCCCATTACCTGCACATATCAAATAATCTTGTAGCCCAATTCGATTGCATCAACGATTTTTTTGATGCCATCCATTTTTGACCTGCAATGAAAGAAGCAACATGAGACTTTCATAGAATGTTATTTGAATTTATGAAGAAATCGAAGTACTTCAGTTATAGTTATATATAATAATTATATATTATGTATAACAAAACATGGTATTCTTTCTGAAACTCTATCTGATTAAATCAAAGACTAAAAAATTGTTTGATATATGTTGCATCTACAGGAAACATGAATAAATGAAACCATATCTTTAAACATCAACATCTGATTAATGAGGCATGGTCTGTTCTCTAAAGTGGCCTGGAATTATGGAGGAGTGATGATGATGACGATAGCGGCTCATTTACAAATAAAGCCTTTAAATTACTATTTATTTCGAATAATTGAATAACTTACCCAAATCTTTCAGCTAATCAACTCGAGTTACCGACTTGAGAAAATCATCATCCCTACAACACAATAATGAAATATTAGTAACAATGTATCTTAAATATATATAGGGTCCCAATTTGTATTCATAGCTGTAATGAAATATTAAAAGATGAACTTTTGTCTAATTGCAAAATTTTGACCATTTGTTTTCATAAGAATAATTGAATGAGCAGCAAATATGCTTATGTGCTATGAAGTATAAGAAAATATAAACAGTATTTTAGACGACCTCAACCATATCTTCATCTATAATGCTCCAACGACTTCAAATGCTGTGTTTGCTGCATATAGATATAGAGTGTTAACTGTTCTTTCGCTTTAGCAGTGACCGCTTGCATATTTTGAGACTTTTTTCTCCAAATCCGAAACTGATGCCTTATTTGCTTCAAGCACTTTTAAAGAAACATCGCGCTTAAACTCTTTATGTGAATGTCTTTCTATATCATACGTGTCAAGAAATCATTATATAAGATTATTATGGTTTCATTATCATGAATATTTATGAAGTAAAAACAGCGGCTAACTATTTGTTAATATTTATATAATGGGTAGTTTTGGGCCAATCATTTAGATCTAACAGTTAAATTAATAAACTTTTTAAAATTTCAAAAAATGAGACGGGACAAGGAGTACACGCGTGATATTTATATATTTTTCAGAAATTTACTAACCATAGATTAGTAGAGCGAGCACTCTTAATACCATGTGTACGTAAAGCCTCCAAAACATACACATAACGAAAAAACCATAGAAAGAGCAACCTGTCCAATTTCACAAAAAAGACCGTTATCACATAATATACGAATTCTAGATACAAATTCTGAAATAACCAGCTGTAGTGCAGTGTATATCATGTTTAGATTTGCTTTTGCAGTAACAACAGTAACATAGGTTGTCATATATCCATCATTATTCATGCATCTTCTACTGTATCAAGCACATGTTTCTGCTGTCAAGTAGACAACAACGCTATAAAAAAAAACAACACTCGAGACAGAACTGGTAGATGAATAACATCACCAAAGATCTATTGAATAAGTTCCATCAACAATAGGGTTTTGAAAAGGTAGTGAATTTAGTCGATAGCTTAAACAAATGTATAAACCTTAGCCTTCTTTCAGATAATTAACAGGTACAGATTATAAGATTTCAGAAATTACCTTTTGTTTATTTATGCAACATATTTATCGATCACCTCTCACGTCATGTGTGTATTGTTTGTATGTCACATGTTCCTGAGTTCTCTTTAGGCTCTATAGCATGTGTTTTTCTTAATTAAAAAACAGTAAAAGAACTGTTGATATTTGTAATGATCGTGATATTAGGGTTTTGAGAAAATTTATATTATGAATAAACTGATATTATTTTTTACGTGAGATTGGGGGTTATAAGTAGTAGAGATTACTGGTTGTATAAGTTTATAGATTTGGCCTTGAGAATATATTTCCAAAAGAACTTGTTGGTTCAATGGTTAACATACCACATAGGATCTAACAGGTTGTATGTTCGAATCCCAATTGTTGATTTTTATAAAACACAAGAAAATTATTATGCAAAATTGCCAAAATGAAAAATTCAAATAAAATAAATTAAAAAATTCTTACATGGCCCCCAATGTGATGACATGGCTGGTATAACAATTACATGGCAATGACTGGCCACATGAAGGGTGGCATTTACCCTGTGTAACGCCATCCTGTTAATATAATATATATATATAATATATATACTACGATATATACTCATATATATAAGTATATGTACTATTAATATAATATGAAATGATGAGTTTATATAGTAAGTATAATACTTATGATATAGTATATATAGTAGAGTATATATTAGACGGGAGTATATAATACATATATAATATATACATATATAAATAGTCATAATATATATAGACTACATATATATCTATATACATATATATATAGGTATATATAAATATATATATAATATATATATATATAATATAGCACCAACTACGATACTCATATATATGAGATATATACTACTAGTATCCAATATATATATAACTATATATATATATACTATATAGTATAATATATATATTATATATAATATTATACTATATATATATATGATATACATATATATATATAGTATATCTACATACCACTGTATATAATATTACATAAAACGTAAATTGTATTGTATATACATTATAATATACTATATACAAATATATATATAATATACGCCTAATATATACTAGTATAAATATTATAATATTTATAATATATATATAACTATACATATGTATATATTATACATATGTATATATTTACACCGTAGTCACTATATTATATACATATTACTAATATCATACCGTATGTGATCATATCTCATACCATACGCTGTATATAATCTATACCATATGTATAGTATAAAAAAGACTAACTGTGAACCGTACCCCATACTATACTATACTATACGTAACTATAGTACTATATATATCATAACTAACTCACCGCATAACCCCAGTATACTACTACCTATATATATACCACATATATAATAATATACTATAGTATATCATTACCCATATGACCCTACTATAGACATATGTATCAACTATTTATAAAATACATATGTTATATACGTATACTAATACTATACTACTATATACATATGTAACAACCTATATACTACAGTACGTATACTATGAATAACATATGTATATATACACCCTGACATATGTATCAGTATACAATACTAAATAATAAATAGTCGCCTAACTACTATAACGTAGCTACAACCTATATACTATATCACTACTATCATATATATAAATAGGAATATATATATTTTTTTGGTAAAGGATCTCNTATATATATATATATATATATATATATATATATATATATATATATATATATATATATATATATATATATATAACCGAAATAAGTAGTTATATTCTAATAGGCATGAAGGAGCTATATATCTTATCTTATATTATATAAAGCTTGAGTAGCCTTATAAATGTAAATGGGTCATAATAAATGTCGCAAGAATTGGATTAAGCAAATTTAAGATTGCCTCAAGCAAAATCGAGTCCTTGGATTAAATGTTAGTATGTGTACATTGATTTCAAGCAACTCAAAAGTCTCAATTAATAGTAGTTAGTCTTTTTACCTTTCCGTCCATTAGTTACAAATATTTTATCAATTATATAATGTGTCAAAAATGACATACAACAAACCACAACTTCCTCCACACCGCGTGCACACTGGGCTACAACTTATTATGGTGGTAAAGTAAGCATCATATCGTCTTACTTATTTAGCATATTGACTTATATTGTTTTATGTAAATTTCACGTGTGTTTTGTGTGTGTAGGACATAAAGATGGTGCTTAGGAGGTTTGCTAGTAACATCATCTTCTCTAATGTTTTAAGAGATCCTACACATCGTTGTCTTATCAATTAAGTGGAACATCCACGAACATTTTCAATTTGATCGAAAATGCAATATATTGATTAACTGTATTTAAGTTACTAACGATTAACTATATCTAATTGTTTTTTGCAGCGCGTCAAGAAGCATTAAAGAAAGAGATCGAGAAGTCACAAAAATTGTATCAAGAACAAAACATGCAAAAGGCCAATGAACAACAACGATAAAGACAACAACATCAAGAACAACGCCACGGCCACCGGTGGAATGAATACTTATAGCATTCATATTAATAGTACGTTACAAATTAAACATGTAATATTTTACTTCATGTAGTACCGATAAACGGGTTAATACTATTGATTCGTTAACAAGTAAGTTTATTGAAAATAATGTGACGATCATTCAATTTTTAGTCAATAATTATTAATACACTTTGTTGGTGCATTTTAATATTTTTGCTCTTAATGTAGTTTTTTGTCTTGTGGTGTGTTAATGTCACTTTCTTAATGAAACGTCTTGGAATATTGTATGACTTTGATATTTGATATGACTGTGTAAATTTTATCGATGTTACATATTGAAACTGGGGTAGTATATAATAAAAATATCTTCACACTATCATCTTAACAATGGGAATCTTCTAAATCGAAGAATTATATAAAGGAGAAAAAATTGGTGTTTAGATAAATGTCGGGTCTATTGATTGATTGGAGCGGGTTTATGATTCGGACTTGGGTCGTTGGGTCTGATTTTTTATTATACGAGTTATAATCTATACTCTTAAATATACTAATTACTTTAATGTTTTATGTTTTTATAGTTTTGTTAAAAAAGAAATTTGTTTTATAGTTCGCTTTTAATAATGTCATTTATTTGAACAACGAAGTCCGTCTTTCACAAAAAATGAGAGTTTCAATCATGAACCGAAAATTAGTCCCGAACATTATGAAAAAACAATTAGATCCAATATGTGTGCATTGCATGGTTCCTGAGGCATTCCAAACATGTGATATCGCACGGGGATAAATATAAAAGGTCTCCAACATTAATGTCATCGCTTCATATTGAAAATAATTTATGTAACTTATACATATTAAAAAATTACATGTGAAGAGACTCTTTTCAATGTAACATCTTGAAAAAAGTCTCTTTACATATACTCTTTTAATGTCAATAAACTATTGTTGTATATTTGGGCCTCGCCATCATACTAACAACCCGACGATTTACACAATCATATTCGCACGGGTCCTGAGGCAGCCCAAGTTATTTATGATGAAAATTAGTGGCAAACATAGTTTTTGACTCGACCTCAATTAAAACTGACAGAAATAAAGGCACAAATATTTTTCATGTCATGCTAACAAAAGTTGTGGTAACATCACAACTTAGGAATTTATTGACCAACAAAAGTTGTGGTAACATCACAACTTAGGAACTTATTGTCAATAAACTATTTTAAATGTGTGTCATGCTTAGAAAAGGTGTGATACCTTCACAATTTAGATATATAATGATGAAAATAAGTGTCGAAGCTTACATGTCAATAAACTATTTTAAATGTGTGCCATGCTTAGAAAATGTGTGATAAAATCACAACTTAGATATATAATGACGAAAATACGTGCCGAAGATTACATATTAGTTTTATATCAAAATATAAGGATGTTACAATTTTGAGAATAAGTACAAAATCTAAACTTTATTAATAACTACTAATATGTCATAAAAAGTTTAAATATAATATTACAATCTTGAGAATAAATGCAAAATATAAACTTTATAAATAACTACTAATATGTCATAAAAAGTTTAAATATAAAATTTACCGATCAACTAAGGCCATACTTACAAAAGTCTAATAACGAAAAAAATTACTGCACATTACACTATGACCAATTAAGTAGAGCCCGTGTGCAACGCACGGGTCTGAATTACTCGTATATATATATATATATATATATATATATATATTATAATATTTTGTATGTAAGCGTACTAAGTGTAAATAGTTATTTATGAGTGTATCGAGATTTTCGAGCCGAAGGTGAACCGAATTCGATTATTAGGTTATGTTTCAATTTTAATTTGTGTAAGAAAACACAACTTTATAAATAAATCGAGCTCTTCGAGTCAAGCTCAAGCCGAATTCAAACTTTCTCGATCCCGGATAACATGATCGCGAGGTCCCTACATACTTGCTTCTTAGTGTCTGTGACAAACGGTATACACCTACCAAGCCAGTGTAACCTATGCATGACCGCCTTTAATAACTTCAAATACAGTTCATATACTGTAACATTCACACTATAACTATACACCTACCAAGCCGGTGCAACCCATGCATGACTGGTGATAATGGATAATTCACATGGGTCATAGGTCATAGGTCATATGCATTAGATTATCACTGGTCACATTCAATAATGGGTATTTGACATCATATGAGTCATATGCATTGGGTTATAGTTGCTTAGAGTGTCATGTTACGACACATCAATGACTGTTGATAAGGGGTCATGTGCATTGGGTTGTAGTGGCATATAGTGTCATGTTATTGACCAATACATGATTGGTGATCGACAATGGGTAATTAACATGGGTCATGGGCCATGTGCATTGGATTTTGTAAACTAAGACAAATATTATACAACATTTTTTATACGTTTTGTATTTTTTTTACGTTTACATCCGTTTGTAACGTCTTTCGACCCTTTTTGACCGTTTTCAATCGATTTTGATCGATTTCGCTAGTTTTCGACCGATGTTGACAATTTTTGACAGATTTTGACGGATTTAGACCGTTTTACACCGACTACGACCGATTGCGACCGTGTTCGACCGATTTCATCCATTTTGAACATTTTCGGAAATTTTCGCCGTTTTCATATGTTCTAAGCTTTTCTGAACGTTTTCCTCTGTATTAAAACGTTATGAAACGTTTACTACGTTTTCGTACATTTTTATACGATTTTTTCATTTCCATACGTCCTTCTTCTTTTTATTTGGGTTATTTGAATGAATTGTAATTCAAAGAATTAGAATGTGTTATAATTGTAATCTGTTGGAATTGTAATTGATGAAATGTGTCATTGTGTTTGGTTGACTCGCAACGTAATGTAATTCAATAATAATAATAATAATAATAATAATAATAATAATAATAATAATAATAATAATAATAATAATAATAATAATAATAATAATAATAATAATAAATATGATTTTCACACTCAAAAAAGTTATTTGCACACTCAAGGTACAAGCAGTTGAAGCAGAGTGTTTATTAATGTACAAGTATTTAATGCACAAATGGAGTGTCCCAATCAATTTATAAATGGAAAGTGTGCAAATCAATTCCCCAATACATAAACCCTAATTTAACATACTCTAAAAAATCATAAAAAATCTCAAATCAAAATCAAATTAACTCATGTCGGCTTATCTTTGTGATGATTACTGCAAATGTGACAGGCAAGCAATGGTGGTAACTTCTTGGACACCAACCAACCCTGCTCGACGTTTCATTTGCTGCCAAAATCGATGGGTAAGTTATCAGATACGTTTTGTTTAAAGATTATTAAGTTTAAATGTTTAATATACTACCATTTTTTGATTTTAGAAATCGGGTATGAGGAAATGTGATAAATGGGATTGGTATGATCGAGAGGAAGAATGTGAGTGGTACAAGATGCATTTGTTTAAGATGTATAAAACTCTGAAACCAAATAAAAGGCGTAAGGTTCTAATTGAAGTTAATCGTCAAAGAAGATTGAAGAATTAGATGCAGAGTTGAAAAATGCCTTAAAGAAAGTCAGTTTTTGGAGGTCAACACTTTGTGTTTTTGCAGTTGTGGTTTCTTTGGTACATGCACTGAAGTTGTAGCCTCTCGTAATTTTCCCGAATAATAANTAGTTTTACATCTTTTTAATTTGTTCAAAGTTCATTCGAAAAACCTTCAATTAGAGTTTAGTATGAAAACAACATATAATCAATATGATCAATTATATATGTATGCTTTTGGATTTATTTTCAAAACTTAGTTTTATGAATGGAGCTTTGGTTGATCTTTATGTGAATATGTTTTCCTTTTAAAATCTTAAAACGTTTTGTATCAAATTATCGATTAAGTTAACTCAACATGAGAAGTGTGAATAATGCATCTAAGTATATTAGACCATGTCATATAATTATTCATCCTATAACAATATTAACTTCTATCTATCACACAATCAACATCAAAATAATATAAGAAACAATCAACACATATTTGCAAGCATAGCTATAAAACGATAAATGTAAGAATAAATGAAAAGAGTTAAGAGAAAGGAAATGCAAACCGGGCACGATGATTTATAGTGCTTTGGCTACAAGGACATCTTCTTGCCCTACTCCACTCCCCGAGTCACCTACTCGAGAGTTTTCTTCACTACTCAACAAGCTCCCTTTTGGCGGAGAAAACCATACACAACTTTTGCTTACACCAATTAACGACACTAAGCTAAATGTTGGTTTCTAATAGTAGCTAGAAGCGACAGGACTTCGATCACTACACAACTTCTACATGACTTCACGACTTCACAAATTCACGACTTCTTCACTACTTCACAACTTCTTCTATACTCCACTACTTATTCACACACCTACATCTTCACAACTAAATGACTTCTCCACACTACTACTTCTTCCCACTACTTCTTACTCACTCATTGACTCACTACTAAGTAAGATCATCTTGATCTACTTATTACATATACATACATAACTCACAACTTCACATCAACACTAACTAGACTCTAATATATCTTTGGCTTTATGATAGGGAGGATTCTTCTCTTGCACTTTGGGTGGTGAAGGATTTGATCACTTGAAAACAAAGACTTATAATCTTATGATCAAAGGATTTAGAAAGATGTTTGGAAAGGATTGGGACTGAAAATTTTTGTGCAAAAGGTTGGAAAAAATTGCAGAAATGAACCAGTATTTATAGGGAATCATTTCTGACAACAGGAGTGTGCCGGCCCCCTTAAAATTAAGGGGGCCGCCCAGACGAAAATGGCAGTTTTCTTGTCTTTTTCTGGGGAAGGTTTATCTAGTGAAATTTTAACTGTTTTTGGCTAAAAATTTGAATTCATATATTTATTATGAATTAAACATTTTCCTTTAATTACCAAAAGTGTTTTTCTAGAATATATAAAATGTTTATAACATTTTATAAAATTAGTAATGTCTAAATAAAAATCCCTTTGATCATAAAATGTATTAGACATTTGTTTATACATACCTTAAGTGATTGTTGAAGCATACTCGAGACATTGAGATGTCGAGAGATGTTGACGTATGAAGGCATAGATGATTTGTGATCACAAGTAACTTAAGCACTTTACGTTATGTGTTGTAACTTACATCTTTGTCATCATCAAAACATGAAGAGGATGTTTAGATTAAATATCGTAATATTTATGCCAACAATATCCCCCTTTTTGATGATGACAAACTGTGTAAACTATGACTCATAGTAAAATGTATAAGTTACTTGTTTACACTTCTTCTCCCCTTTTTGTCGAAGCAAAAAGGTGGACTCCTAGATGAGACTTCTACTACACTTCAATCCTTGAGATAGAATGTATAAGGCGAGCTTGCAGCATCGTGAGTGAAGCCTTGACTATCCCAACGCTCCCCCTTGGTGTATACTCCCCCTTGGTGTATGCTCCCACTTGGTGTATGCTCAAAACTAGTTTTGGCTACCAAAGAATTGAGCGAAAAAGTAATCCTACAAAACAAAGTTAGTAGAAAAAGAATGAACATATACATAATGATGATGATAGATATATGCATGACACTTATTGGGGAACAAGATATGGATGTCTAAAGTATATGGACTAAGAGTATGACACATGTAATTATTGTTTTAAACATAACAACCTAAATCCCCCAAAAAAAATAGCATGACCAATGCTTAAGACGTGACAATGATTAGGACCTAATACAGGGATTCGACCGACATATTTTGGCGAAAGATGCCAAAATGAAGATGAGAATGATAAGTTCGTAGAATCAATGAGGAAGGATGAGCATGAATGGAAAAAGGAAGTTGATGACAAAGGGTTGACAATGTTGGTTTAGATTAATATATCATTTGACAAAGGCAAATGATTGGGAATCATGGTATTTTTAGGTGTTTTGTTGGTCGACGACCGAAGGTGGATATGTGAAATGAGGTGGCGATGACTCGACAACACATGAAGCTTGGATTTCTTCTTTGTGTTCTTTACTTGATAGAAAGTGGAAAAGTCGCATTTCGTAATGAAATTCACTTGGATGAGGTGGCGATGACTCGACAACACTTGAAGCTTAGATATCTTCATTGTGTTCTTCACTTGTTAGAAAGTGGAAAAGACGCATTTGCTAATGAAATTCACTTGACTTTTGATGACATGGACAAACATGTTTATGAGTGTATGAATATGACGATTGCCATTTGATTCAAAGAGCGACACAAGGGTGAACATAGGTTTATGTATCATGAAAGATGGTTTGACCTTTATGGATTAAGTTGTAGTGGTGATGACACATTTAGTAGAATGTATGAGATGGTTACATGGTTGAATCTTCTTGTGAAGATGACTAGGTGGAGTTATTGGTGAAAATGGGTGAGAGTGAAATAGTGATATTCATGGAATGAATTTCTTGGGTTGGAGGTGGTGGTGACACTTTTGGTTTCTTTGAGGGCATGGAAATGGTGGATGACTCGAGATTGGTAGTGTAAAGGATGACTCGGTTTTTCATTTCACATTGGTGGTGGAAAGTTTGACAATGAAGAGGTTGATTGTGGGGTAAATGGAGGTATATTCTTGGAAGTAAGAATGTTGGAGAGTTTGGTGGTGTGATGTGGGTTTAGGTTTAAGGTAGAAGGATATATATAAGTGGTGTGATGTGGGTTTAGGTTCAAGGTAGAAGGATATATGTAAGTGGTGTGATGTGGGTTTAGGTTCATGCTCATCCGGATGTAAAGTGTAACAAAAAAAATAAAGACGAATCAATACGAAAGTGATGAGCTTGATAATGACACGAAGGATGAAGGATAGCATACAATGAACTTCATCCATGAAGTTATGTAACTCTTCTCGAGTATTGTGAATGTTTAAAGAACAATCACAAAATGAGTTATAAGGTTTTCCTAAAGATGATAGCGGAAGAGGTGAATGGAAGATGTTTGACATCTATATTATAATAGAGTCATGACTCAAGAAATATACATGGACGATGAGTGACATTTTAATTTGCATTTCGCTAATTAAAAATACTTAAACATTTCGGATGAAATATTTAAGTTGTCACATTAGAGGTATTAGATTACTATCTAACTATCTCTTGACAAAGGAGTGGATTGTTTGGAAGGGAACAAGATGATGAATAAGGAAGTGAGTATGCATGAAGACTCTAGGACACTTAAGACATTTTTGAGACTATAATGGCCTATCGGATTGTGACACTAAGGTTCTCATGAAATAAGGGTGTAAGATCTAAAGGCAAGAAATATATACCTAGATGGATGAGACATATAGAGTCAAGCATGTAAAGGCATTTAGGCATGTATCATAAGTACAAAACTATATCATGTCAAAATAGTTATAGAAAGACAATAACTATTATAATAAACATGCATTCAATAACTAAGCAAATAATTATGAAGGCATATAATCAAATCACGTAGGAGCAAATAAACATCTAGAAATATCATATATGCGAGATGCCATAAATCTAGTAGTGAAAAATTCTAATGTGAGGCAAAGTTCATAAAAGTAAACTATCGTTAGGTATATTTTGGACGAACCATTTAATCAAGTTGGAGAATGAGTATGAGACTATTACTAGTGGTGCTCAATTCAGGCCAAACACGACCATTTTTACGAGTTACACACACCCAACTTCTCACATAGAAGCAATTCAACCGTTAGGTTAGATTGAATTTCTAGTCAATAGATTCTCGAGTAGTCATTCTCTTCTTAGAAGAAATTGAGTTCCTAAATTTACCTATCGAAGAGTACTAAATATGAATTTTGCTTGGTTCACTAATACTTGGCTTAATGTGACTCAAACATCATGTTTTTATGAAGGTAAATCTAGATGATATATTTTACTCATGATCCTAATAGAGGCGTGTTGAATGTTTAGACAAACGTAAACAAAATGTTTTAATCTTTTGTTTATGATTTACCGGTTGTTTGGTTTTAATGGCATATTACTTGATTTAATAAATGTGCTTGATTTAAGAATGCTCCTTAGCATATCTTGTGAAATGAATCTCATTAAGATTATTTATCTTAAATGAGTTTGTGATTCTCAAATGATATTAAAACTAGACATTTTTATATTCTTAAAAATATTATTTTCAATGATTTTGCCAATGTTATATAACATAATTTAACTAGTATTTGAAAAGATGAATTTTACTTGTTTATGCATTGTGACAAGTTATTTTTCAATTATAATAACTTATATTATTTTAAAAAGAATGTGTAGTGCATTGTCTTGTAACACGACTATTCATGCTACAAAGAAAATGAAATACATAAATTATACAGTGTGTATTATTCTTAAATGTGTATTTTAGTTTGGAGTGATGATTTTAAGTAGTGTGAGCAAAGTTTACATATGTTGTTAGTTTGCTCATGTTTGGTTTTTTCGGATATGACACATTTATCCATTGCATTGCAATGTAAATTGCTTGAATATTTCGGACGAAATATCCACGTCGTCAATCCTACTTCATTGTATGTTTTATGCACATATTAAACATGTTACACTAATATTTGGAACACAACTGTTGGACAAGTAGATTCAATATGACATTATCAAACACAAGTGTGAGTTATGATCCAATGCATATTCTTTTCATCTACAAAGGATGTAAATATTTTCATATCAATCTAATGTGATTGAGTATGTAGATTCAAGACTATATCTTTAGTTATAATTTGATATAATCTTGAAACTAAACAAATAACCATCCAATTTCTTGTCCACACTAAAAAACATGTCAATTAGATTTAATAAATATATCAACCATACTTTGAATAATGAATTGATATAATATCAAGATCTTTCTTGACCCATACGAACACTCATTTAAAAATAAATAAACATTTTGATAGTGTGTTCCATTAGTCCTAAAATTATTTATGAGTGAGGTTAGTGAATGATTGAAAGTTGACTTGTTACTTCATGATTGTTATATGTTTTGTTTATGTGAAAGGCTATTCATTATTACGTATAATGAACACACTTAGATTTTGAAAATATTTTTTCTTTTATATAACTATTAATGTTTTTAAAATGATCCAATTTCTCTTATTTAAACAACCTAAGGTAAAACAAGGTAACTTGTTGAAAATATTTAAGTGTGTTGTTGAGAATAGATTAAATTGATTGAAATATTTAGTTGACTAATTTAACTCATTTACAAGACGTTTGAGTAACATTAAGCCATCTATACCTTTATGCAATGCAAGCATAATATAGCAATCCTAACGCAAGAAATCTAGCGTAAGATCTAGTTAAGAATAAACCGGAAAACTAGCTATAAACTAATAGGGCACATATGCTTAGATATACAATTAGCTAAACTTCAAATAGCAACGATTATCTCATATATTCTATTAACAAAATATAATCACAAAGAAGTTCACATAACACATAAAACACTTGTCGTCGTTTTGTGTATTATATACACCAATGTTTACTTAGCTCGATTTTATTTGAAAAATAAAATAGTTTCCTTCCCATTCTATAATTTAATTAAGATCAATATTTTGAAAATATAAATACTTAATTTTTCAAAAGTATATCAACTAGGAATGCCCGACATGAAGGAAAAGGTAAAACAAAAGTTTTACGTTAAAACGAGAGACAAATGTTTGACCACCGTGTAGTATTTTGCCTTTTTGATAAATTTAACTTTGAAATGATTCTTTTTAAGTATTTTTAAATGAAATTAGACTCAATTACCTTTAAAACGCCGGGTCGCACGACTTCTACGGACTTACGGTTAATTTTATATGATTTTTCAAAGTTTCTGAAAAACTGTCGAACAGACAGGCAGACCCCTTAAATATTTAAGGGGGCCGCCCAGACAATTAAAGGGGTCGCCCATCTGATACTCAAAAATTCATTTTTTTGTTAAAAAATATTTCTAACTTTGCGGAAATGTGTGAAACTTTCTGAGTTTAATACCGAACATATAACACTTATTTTAAAAGTGTAATTTTATTTCGAGCTAATTAGTGTATATAACATCAAAACTAATACAAGTTAATCAACAAAACACTTTTCATATTGAATCCTCCTTAATAGGTAATTTGATACATGGATCGTACTCAATTTTTAAAACCATTTGTTTTGAAAATTTGAGCGACGTGGCTCTTGATACCAATTGTGGAAAACTAGAAGGGGGGGGGGGTTGAATAGTTTTACATCTTTTTAATTTGTTCAAAGTTCATCCGAAAAACCTTCAATTAGAGTTTAGTATGAAAACAACATATAATCAATATGATCAATTATATATGTATGCTTTTGGATTTATTTTCAAAATTTAGTTTTATGAATGGAGCTTTGGTTGATCTTTATATGAATATGTTTTCCTTTTAAAATCTTAAAACGTTTTGTATCAAATTATCAATTAAGTTAACTCAACATGAGAAGTGTAAATAATGCATCTAAGTATATTAGACCATATCATATAATTATTCATCCTATAACAATATTAACTTCTATCTATCACACAATCAACATCAAAACAATATAAGCAACAATCAACACATATTTGCAAGCATAGATATAAAGCGATAAATGTAAGAATAAATGAAAAGAGTTAAGAGAAAGGAAATGCAAACCGGGCATGATGATTTATAGTGTTTCGGCTACAAGGACACCTTCCTTGCCCTACTCCACTCCCCGAGTCACCTACTCGAGAGTTTTCTTCACTACTAAACAAGCTCCCTTTTGGCGGAGAAAACCGTACACAACTTTTGCTTACACCAATTTACAACAGGAGCGTGTCGGCCCCCTTAAATAGGTGTCGGCCCCCTTAAAATTAAGGGAGCCGCCCAGATGAAAACGGTAGTTTTCTTGTCTTTTTCTGGGGAAGGTTTATCTAGTGAAATTTTAACTGTTTTTGGCTAAAAATTTGAATTCATATATTTATTATGAATTAAACATTTTCCTTTAATTACCAAAAGTGTTTTTCTAAAATATATAAAATGTTTATAACATTTTATAAAATTTGTAATGTCTAAATAAAAATCCCTTTGATCATAAAATATATTAGACATTTGTTTATACATACCTTAAGTGATTGTTGAAGCATACTCGAGACGTTGAGATGTCGAGAGATGTTGATGTATGAATGCATAGATGATTTGTGATCACAAGTAACTTAAGCACTTTACGCTATGTGTTGTAACTTACATCTTTGTCATCATCAAAACATGCAGAGGATGTTCAGATTAAATATCGTAATATAAATATCGTAATATTTATGCCAACATTTTTAAATATCAAAACATCGAGTTTTGTGATTACCGTTTACGTAGGAACGCTCACGCACAACCCTTGATAGTCTAAGAATCGCAAATTTAATTGAAAACCTTTAACGTTTAATATTTAACGTGTATATATATATATATATATATATATATATATATATATATATATATATATATATATATATATATATTTCGGTTATTAGCCAAACGCGTTCAAACGAATTCCCGAGCTCACGGAACTTTCCGATAAATACGTTGGAACTCGACACGATACCCGAACCTTAGTAAATGGGCCTGCTAGACCCGTTGGGCCTTAGCCCAATCCCTTCGTTAACCAATACACCAAACGGACCCTATATTATTTTTTTCTTTTCTTTCTTTTGGATCCAGCCTACGACACAATACAAGCCCAGAAACAAAGTAAGCCCATAACCCCTTTAATTATTTTCGTGTAACCCTCCCAACACCCGTTTAATTTGCTTTGCCTCGTTTTCTCACAATCTAGCTTAACGACACCTATATATTTTTACACATCCTGAATCACCTCACTACTGAGAATTATGAGGGCCAAACGATTTTCAAAATCATGTACGTTTACTCCCTCAAAATCGAGCAAAGTTTGGCTCACAACTCACTTTTGACTAAACTCAAAAATCTTATGCTTTGATGTTTAAACTCATTTGATTCACTTCTAAACCCCACCAAATGAGTTGCATAACATATTTAACATGCTTTAAATATGTCTTTGACTTTCCTAATGCTCCCAACCATGCACAAACAAAACATAATAATGTTTTCTCGTCTCTTTTCCCTTCGGTAACACACAACAAGGACGAACCTTGCACAACTCTACTATTTTCCTTTTGTTTGACCAAGAACAAACCTTTGCACACATGCTAAATAATATTTGACCTTCCTAAAACTCCAACGAGGTTACAACAAACCTACATGATTTCCTTTTGTTTCTTTCCTCTCGGTAACACATAAACAAGGAGGAATACATGCAACTATTCTACTATTCTTCTCTTTGACTCTAAAATAATAATCATGAAACCCTTTTGACCACGTTTTATTAATCGGGATTGATTTCTTTGTGCCAAAACTCTCAACGAGAATCATGGATCAATTGTCTCCTTCTTGCAGTCGAGTTGTGCACAAGGACGATTCCCCATCATCACCACACTATTTCACATACTATTCCTCGTACCATTGCTATCATTTCCCATCATTAAACACGCTTTCAATCCTCTATATATACATGCATGAAAAATACTAACCATGCACCCTCAAACAAACCACTTCATAAATATTTCTAAGTCCTTTGGAAAGTCTTGACGTCGAGTAGAATTGCCAAAGTTTAGTTGCACTCGAACCAAGCTAGTGTCCAACCAATAACCACTCTCGTGTCCTTGGTGTGCCACAAAGCGAACCACATTATCCTTTCGAGTTCAACCCCGTTTCTACGTCTCGTTCTACCCACCCTTTTGAGGTGAGGTGAGTTTATTTAACGTCTATAGACTCTTTACAATTTTATGTATAGCTCGAATCCCATTTAGTTTGCCTTTATATTTCGTTAATAATATTAACAACATATATATTTTAAACGCCATACTAGTTGTTCACTATATAGTTAACTAGATTTAAATAATATTCGACACATATATAAACATATAAACATAATACTAGACACGTTTAGTAGTCCCCTCGATACTTTTCAAAATATTCAACACTTAAAATTATTTTGAGTTCAAAAACTGTTTTCCTAAAAACACTTCGTCACGTTCACTTTGGCCTCGTTATTTCTAAGCAAGAAACGCGGCATATCATTTTTAAGGTTTCACCCCATTTTTCATACACTAGAAAAACGAGAGACGTAAATGTTTTGATCTAAAAAACACAATTAATCCATTTCCCAAGCCTAAAGCTAATCGAGTTTAGCAGTTTTCTTAAAAACCCTTTTATACTAACGTTGGGCTTATAAGCCCAATAAGCTGTTTTTAAGCTTAACGTATAAGCTAGTCAAATAAGCTCTGGTCCATCATTTTTATAACACTTAAATGGGCCTAACCCAGGGCCCGATACTTTCCTAAACCCAACGGACTTAAAAACGTTATTGGGCTTATGTATTTATCTTGTTAAAGCCCATAAGCCCTAAAATAAGCTCTCTTTTAAAACAAGCTGTTTTATAAGCTAAATAAATTATTTTTAAACTTATTTGGAAAATAAAAATATTAAGTTATCGACTTGGTAACAATTGGACTTGTTTTACAAATATTTTGAGCCGAGGGACTAAAACTGTCAAAATAGGAAACTAATGGTAAAAACTGTCATTTTGATATTTTGTAATGAAAACTGTAAATCTAGAAACTTTTGGGTATAAAATGTAAATATATAATACTTTTGGACTAAATATATATTTCGGACTAACGGTGTATATATATATATATATATATATATATATATACATATATATGTATATATATATATACATATATATATATATATATATATATATATATATATATATATATATATATATATATATATATATATATATATATATATATATATATATATATATATATATATATATATATATATATATATATATATATATATATATATATATATATATATATATATATATATATATATATATATATATATATATATATATATATATATATATATATATATATATATATTTATATATATATATATTATCTAGGTTGTGTGTTGAAGACGTTTCCCTCTATCGTTTGAGTTACGATACCTATTATCACTAGGTGAGTTCATAGCCCACTCTTAACTTTTTAAACCGAACACAAGCTTTTTAGTATGCTATGCCTGTTGTTATTATTGCTTAAGTAGCTATTGCCATAAGTCCCTCGATCATGAACCTTAATCACTTGCGAGTGAACGTGAATAATAGTGAATAGATCTATTCGGGACTGATAATCCCCGTTTGAGTCTGCTAGGATGAGCCACTCAAACGCACTTTATTTAAACAAACTCATAGGTTACTGGCAAATACCTATCCTGGGGGCACTATATACTTTATATCATATTTGATGCCTGTCAATCGTTGCGTGTCATGAGCTTAATGCAATACTTAACTTGATTTTTAACTTGTTTAATTCTAATTCGAATACAATTAACGTGTATACCTTGTGTTCAACTTTCAAACGTAAACCTACGAATATCACTCAACTTTTAGTTGACTTTTAGCATGTTATCTCTGAAAACTAAGCATGGAAACTCAAGGCACGGAGTAGGGCAAAAAACCAGGCAGGGAGTAAAATAAATGTTTTATCATTTGCTTTTAAATAAAACAATACGTCATGTGTTGTCGAACAATGAAACCTCTCGTATTTTCGAATACTTGATCTTTTGAATGATAAACATATCTTTTCAAAACGCCTCATCGAGTCATTTTCTATGATTATGACAAAGAACCACTACGTAATACCCCATAAAGTCTTCCGCTGTTAACGTTAAATTTTGGGGGGTGTTGCAGATTATCATCAGAGCCATGGTTATAGAGAACCAGATGTATCTTAAAACACAGGACTATAACTACAGTTTTCAAACGGACCATTTTTAAAACATACACACCCTATACCCTCCGTGCCTACACTTTTCCAACATTTTAAGAAATGTTGCTTATTATGTGAATTTTAACAATGCTAATATGTTTAGGATTATGTTAATAACTTACATTTATTATTCGGGATTGTTGCAGTACTGTGTCTTCCGAACCACACCCCATCGCTATATCATCTGATTCAGAGATTGAGGATCCTATGCCATTTCCGGACTTTGCCTCGGCAGCTATTCCGATGTCACCTGCTACTGACCGTTATATGCAGAGCTAGCAATTTCTACCGACATCCGACTCTAATACTTCTCTTCCCCCTTCTCCACCTACGTCTCCAATCACGTCACCAACCACGTCGCCTGCTCCGTTCCGCTGACGTAGGCGAGTGCGACGACTGCAGCCGTACGAGCCCGAACCTTTTGGTCAAGCCTTCCGATATTACACAGGAGGTCAGGTTCACAAGATCACCGCTCGGAAACGAGTTTGTGTTCCACGCGGCTCACACACACCACCACCCGCACCAGCCGTCTCACCACCCTCAGCTCCTAAACACACTAGCACACCACCATCGCCTATGTCGATATCTTCACCACCACCACCTACCATCTTCTACCGATAGACCACTACTGTTTCGTTACTATCCACTACCCCACCTCGTGCCTCTCCATCACCTGTTGCACACAGTGATCCCCTGCCCATTCACAGGAGGACATACCCTTCACCCATTTCCCCGTCAGACCCCTACTCTCGGGTTACGACTGATGCCGGCATCCATCGTAGGACCCGTAAGCGGATAGACGCCCGCCGATGGTCATTTCTTCTACCGATTATCCAGTATTCGAGATCCCAAGAGAGTGCGCCGAGCACTAGGGAACTAGGAGAGAGTTCATCTTCAGCAACTTCGAAGACTCTTCCAGTCACTGGAGAACCCATTCACTAACCGTACCCCTACTGGCAGCCCGACTAGTCCGTCACGAGGATCGTTTGGACAATTTGTGGGCATCCTTTACGACTTCCCTTGAGAGCACATCGAGAACCTAGCTAATGAGGTAGAGAACCTCGTGATTGGTCAGTTATCGATGGAGCAGTTTTCGGCCAGGTAGGTACTCGTCTAGAGAACACCATTTGGACTATTACCCGATTGGTAGAGAGTATCGTTTTGATGAAGACAGTGATTGATACTCTAGACTCCGAGCTTGACCGAGTTAGCTCGCAGGTTCTGATTCTTAGATATATGGTTGAGGATTCCCATGCTAGAGACAGAGCTCGAGACCAGACCGTTGAGATTTTGATGGATATGGTTGTGAATCTTCAGTTCCGATGGACGGTGCGCCTAGAGGACCATAGATCAGGGATATATTAGTACAGCTAAGATTTATCTTAGCCTACCAATGTATTATTAATAAAGAACCTTGTATCTGTATATTTTTGTAAAACAACTGAAGAAGTTATTAATCGTATGTTGTGTGGATGTACTATATTGATGTGATTATGTATTCCATGGTTGTTTTCATTAACTTATGCATTATGATTCTCCTATAAGATGTTGGTTCCTACAAGTTAACTTAATCATTTATGTTTCATATGTGTTGTGAATTAATTCAAACATGTTGTGATAATATTTATGGTAATTGCTTGTATTGACAAATATGAACCATAATTAATCATCTTATTTTCGGTTATTATGCGACTAGCTTATTCTAAACCCCATTCGATCATCTACCATTTTCATTCTTCCGTGCAAAATTCTAAACGTTGTTTTCTTGCGCTATTGATAGATAAATGGTTCGAACAAGGAAATCAACTAGAACCGCAACTCCCGAGACCGCCACCGTAACTCCTGAACGCAAAACCCAAAACCGCAACTTCCGCACCCGCCATGACTCCCAAAGCGATTCACAGGGTAATCGCTGATGGTGTTAACATAGTCTTAGATGAACAGGAAACAACCAATGCTCACAACAGCGGTACTAGCATGACTATCGGAGAAAGCGCGCCAGCTGCAAACCATAGGTGTACTGATGAGGCGAAAAGTGTTACGCTTTTAGGGGGTCATTTAAGCCCTAATCGGTAATTATTTGATCAAATATTGCCTTAAATCATTCCTTTTGTCATTTTAGGTACTTTGAAGAGGAATTCTGGAAAAGGAAGTATTTTGGACGTTTTTGGAGCATAAAAGTGAAGAAAATGACAAAGTCTCAAAATATGCTGGAAAATGTACCTGACGGCATCACGCTCTACCATGTGACGGCGTCACGCTTTGACAACAAGGTGGAGGATTTTTACATTAGACACCCCTGAAAGATTTTGGAGAATTAATACGTGACGGCGTCACGTGTTACATAATGTAGGTCGTCATGTTATATGCTAAAGGGAGACGGCCCAGAAGAGAATAGAAGGGAACGACGTCAGTAGTGGATCTGAGCAATCCAAATAGTGTTTTGGCGGCGAGGTGACGGCGTCACGCCCTATAAGGTGACGCCGTCAGATTGTAAATTCTATAAATATTCATCTAATTTTCATTCATTGGGTGTGCAACTTTTGGGAAGAAACCCTAGCTCGTTTTTCTACTGTATTTTTGAGGGTTTTCCACCCTTGAAACTTGGATGCTTAATTGAATATAAGTCTCTTCCAAATCATTCAATATGTCTATGTATTGTGTGATTATATCTTATGCTTGTCTTTCAATTAACATGCTAGGCTAGGTCTTTATTGTGTTTGCTTGGATCTAATGAAACCTAGCTATTGATTATACGTTTTTGGTTTGTTTGTGATTATTGTTGGTGGGTGAAGTCGATGTTAGGCTTAAGAAAACTAGCTAACCTCCTATACGGTAACTTGCTTGAACGTCTTAAGAAACATGAATCGGATGTGCACTACGATTATTTGGTTGTATTTAATGCATGAGCGAATTCTAATGATCCCATGTTAGGAGCTTTTAGTCGGCTCGACATAGGAGTGAAGTAGGAGCTTATAGAGTTAGGGAAGATCATCCACGGCCCTACGAATGGTTTAAAGGAATACAACCCGTCATCCACACAATTACAACAAACCAACTAACCTATAAAAGATAGCTAGGGAGTAAGGAAAACTAAGTAAACACATATTTCTCTCATATAAGTTTCACAACCATTTCCATTTTCTAGTTATTTTATTTCAATTGCAAAAGTAGTTATTTGGGTTAGTTGACTAGCAACTAATTTCGCCCACTCTTCCAAAAACCGAGATTTTTACTTGCTTTCATAAAATTTAAAAATACAAAAATAATCATCCCTCAATCCTTAGACCTAATTAGAGTAGCTTTTCAAGCCTAACGACACTATTCCCCGAGAGAACGATCAATCCCCCGGTACTTGCCACTTCACTATACTACATCGGTCAGGTATACACTGCCTGGTGGGGGTTGTAAGCTTCTCAAGATACTTTGAGAGGTAAAACCTAAGTGCAAAGGTTACAAAACCCACGCATCAAGTTTTTGGCGCCGTTGCCGGGGAATAGTTATTGTTTAGGTTGAAAATTTTATTTTTACTTAGGTCAACTCATTAGAATCCTTTCTAGTGATATTTTTTTTCTAGGTTTTCTTTAGTCTAACTTTTTCTTTGTGTTTTTGTTCGTAGTAACTTGTCCATTAATTATTTCATTTGCCATTATGGAAAGTGCGAATCCACCCCTCACACCTGACGAAGTAGTTTCGTTGCGCTACCAAATCGAAAGTGAAATTAGGGAGCTTAGAGAGCTTAATAGTTTAATTGATGCTCAATTAGATCATGCACTTAATGACCTAGCAGGCGCCATATACGCAAGCAAGGACTTAGAATATGATGATCTTAAGAATTCCAGAAGTTTAGAGGAAAGGGAAGACGAGAGAGTAGGTGATGAATATTTTAATCTTTACCCCAATAAGGAAGAAACAGCCTACTACAATAACATAATCGATAACCCTCGCTCTCCCTTCGTTATGATTGATCCAAAGATAAAAAGAGGTAACCCTTGGAACGTTAAGATACCATGCATGATAGGATATAGATACGTTGATCACGCTTACATTAATTTTTAATCCCCAATCAACGTTATATCTTCAAGTGTCTATAATGATATAGTGAATAAGAGGCTTAAACATAGGAAAGACCCCAACTACCCCGGTGGAGTTTGTAATTTTGTCGGGAGGGTTAGAGATTTACATGCCTTAGTTGGGAACTTTACGTATGTCACTGACTTCTTGATTGTTGAAGACTTGGCGAGTGTTATAGATTGTAGCTTATCCCATGTCGTATTAGGTAAGCCGTTCATAGAAAAGTCCAAGTTGAGTTATGATGAATTGGAGGGGACAATTCAATTTTCTAATGAAACCGATAGGATCACTTATAGAATGCCTAATAGGATGAAGGAGTTTCGTTTTGTGCCCCAACTAAGTAGAGATAACATTAGTGCAATTGAGGATATTAATGAAGAAGACAAGAGAAAGGGCATGGATTATGTGTGGGAAAAACGGAACCTCTATTATAAGGATTGCTTGACCCTCGGGCCTAAATATAAGATTGATATAGAGATTGCCAAAAAGATTGTAGGGGCAATTGAGAAAAAGGTGATGAGCCTTTATAAAGGGTATTTGCAATCGGATCCGGAATTTAAGACATTTGTTAAGGATGACCTAGAAACCGTGACCAATGATGAAGTCACGTAATAGAGAGTGACTTTGAGTCTAGCTACAAGACTCGTTAATAAAGAAAAGCGCTTCTTGGGAGGCAACCCAAGCTTTGTTTGTTTTGTGTGTTTGTTGTTAGGATCTAAGTTTATCACTATTTATCAAGTCTCAGTTATTTCGGAATATGTAATAGGTTGCTAATATATTTAATCTTTACATGTAACGTATGAAGTCCATGATATGTCCAATGGGCCTAAAAGCCTAAAAGCCCACGACTTAGACAAAATAGGGAGGAAGGGAGTGTTGCCCTATTCCTCACCTATAAATAGGACATCATGTAAACTCTTCATTTTGTTAGTTATTTCATTATCTTAAGGAAACTCTTGCACTTTATCTTTCTTATTGATTTAATCAACCAAACTCTTTTCT
Organism: Artemisia annua; assembly: GCA_014162995.1. NCBI lineage: Eukaryota > Viridiplantae > Streptophyta > Magnoliopsida > Asterales > Asteraceae > Artemisia > Artemisia annua. Next base: position 176,718 of record LBNU01028657.1, on the reverse strand, counting down.
CATCCCATTTCTATCAAAACCAATACTTGTGTTTACAATATGGTGACCTAACAAGTGGTGTCAACCGCTAGAAGAAGGTGTAACTTTTGTTTTTGTTTTCAACGAACCAAAATCTTTGTTTTTATTCGTTATTTTTTGCAAAAGTTTGCTACTTTCTTGTTTGTTTTGTGTTTCTATCACATCTTTGTCTTCAAACTTGTGTTACAAACTCAAACAACCAACAAAGTCCAAAAAATATAAGATTTGTACCATTTGTACTAGTTTACGAAATCTTTGAGATTTTTGAAAAGTGGTTCAAGTTTGCAACTTTCTTTAAGATTTCATCATTTTAAGGTTAGTTGTACAAGAATCTTGGATTAAAAACGTGTTTTTGGATTGCTTTTTAAAAAAACAAAATCTGCCAAAAACTTGCTAGTTTTCGAGAACTTTTGCCCCAAACTTTTGAGATCACGAATTTTTTATCCATAGGTGTTTCTGTTGCTTACTCAGTGCTTTTCCCTCTTGTATAAGAAAGAAAATACTTCGACTCGTTGGATATTTTCGATTTTGTATAATCTTGAAAATTTTGTTTACCTTTTCGAAAATTTGAAAGTTTTCGAGAACACAACATTTTTATCGAGAACTATTTTTGTTTTCGACAAATTGATTGTTTTCGAAATCCTTTCATAAAACTTTCGAGAACTCTCTTGGTTTTACTATCTTGGGTGATCTCGATAACTGGACTATTTTCGAAAACCTAATTTTTTAAGAACACTAGAAAACTTTCGAGAACTTAGATATTTTCGAGATCACACAGAAGTTTTCGAAAACCTACAAATTTTTCGAGATCACATCATAACTTTCGAGAACTTTGGACTTTGATTGATTTTCGAGATATTCAACCTACTAAGTTTCGAGAACATACTTGGGAAAGTTTTCGAGAATTGGCATAACACTTATACCTTCTACAAGATCCATTTACACACAAGTCTTTCATCATGTCTCAATCACCGTATTACAATTTTTGTCAACAACCGTATCATCAAACACAACAATTTCGTCAACAACAGCAGCAGTATCAACAACAGCAACCTCAACAATCATATCCATATCATCAAATGATCTCTCAACAACATGTCATGATGCATCAACATCAACAACTACCTCAACCTCCACCTTTTACAATGCAACAAATCACTCAACCATCGAAACAAACTCATTGGTTTGACCAAATGTGTGAAGTCATCACTACTGAACAATCAAGGCATGAAGCAGGTTCACTTGACACACCACCAATGCTCACACCCGGTAACTATGTACAGTGGTCAAGTCGATCCCTACGATTTCTTGAACTCAAGAAACCACATGGCAAATATATGAGGAGAGTTATCACTGAAGGTCCATTTGAAACTCCGACCAACTTTGTCCCTGGTGATCTTAATGCTGATCCACCCGTAGCTGATTCAAGAAGACCTCTCACTGACGCTCAACCTACTGCTGAACAACTACTTCACAAAGAAGCAGATGAATATGCTATGATCTATATTCTTCAAGGAATACCTAATCCAATCTTTTGCAGTGTTGATGCTCAGAAAACAGCTAAGGCTATGTGGGAACATGTTCATCTCCTAATGGAAGTTACTCAATTGAATCAAGAGGACATGGAATCCAAACTTTATATGGAATACACACACTTCATGATTGAGCCAATGGAATCACTTGAGTCATATTACCACCGCTTCACGAACATCGTTAATGACCTCGACAGATATAATATAGCCTTACCAAAGATTGCTATCAACACGAAGTTTTTAGGATGTCTCGGTCCTGATTGGCAGAAGTATGTGACGTTTGTTCGACAAGCAAAGAATCTTCATGAGACACCATATGGTTTGTTGTATGATTATCTGAAACACCATCAACATGAAGTGGACAAAGATCGCGCTCTCAGAGTAAGCTACTCACAGCCCACCCTACAAACTCTTTGGCGCTTGTTGCTCAATCACATATTCCTTCTCCATCACTACAACACAATGTTTATCCTCCAGAACAAGCTTATCTTAATTACCCATCTCAAAACTATACACCTCAGTACTCATCTTATGATCCCCCAATGCACCCTCCTGCAAATCAATTTGCCACATATGACAACAATGACACCTTGTCTACACAAAACACTGCTAACGATGACGATGATGAGGACTTCAACAGTCTTAACCAAGGAATTGCATTAATTGCTCATGCATTCAGCAAATTTTCCAACAAGTCCAACAATCGTCTTCGCACATCTTCCAACACAAGGAATCAAGCTGTCATTCATGATGGTCGCGTTGAAGTTCAGAATCGTAACAGTGGAAGATTTGGATTGGGTGGTTATATAGGGAATACAACCATCAGATGCTACAACTGCAATGGGATAAGTCACTTGGCAACTGCATGTCCTTCACCATGTACTCAAGGTAGCAAGTAAAACAAGCAAGCATTGCTCCTAGCGCTCAAAGATGAAGCCCGTGCCAACAACAACTCCAATGACAACAGCTTCATGGCTAATGCACATTCTGATTGACATGGAAGATCTGGAAGCAAATGCTGCTGTTATGGTCATGGCCAACATGCATGAACTCCACATTAGTGACTCAGGCCCAATATATGACACTGATGGTCAATCTCAGGTAACTGATCTTAACTCATGCCTGATACATGAAATTGCCTCCCCATCTGCATCTGCATCTAACAAGGAACACGGAGTTCAAAATGATTCATTGTTATCTACACACACGAATAATCAAATGAATACAAACGCTATATTTGATGATTATCAAATTAACCCAGTTGTCACATTTGATGATTCGGACACTGAACATGTTAATGATAACAATGCTCACATTGAACATCGTGATCATGTGACTGATCCAGATTCAGAACTTCAGTCCCTTCTCATGACTAGTCAATCTCAAAATATTAAATGTCAAGAGCTTAATGCTAGATTGAAAGAGAAGAATGCATTATTAACTAGGGATATTGAGTGCTATAAATTTCAACTAGAAAATGCGGAAAAACTTGTTAAACGGGAAAAAGGTTTTGAAGTTGCTTTTCAAAAATCTTATCTTAAAGAAAAGGAGTTAGAACATCAAATTTATAAAATAATGGAATCTATAAACAACTTAACTTCTGAATTGGAAAAACAAGCGTTTGAACACAAACAACAAGTTGCACAACTTGATGCAGTCATTTTAAAAACTAAAACTGAGTTGTCAAATTGTCAAGCTGAGTTCAAAGAACATAAACGCAAAACCAGAGAAAAAGTTAAGTCATACATAGATGAGATTGTTGAATTGGAACACAAGCTTAAAGAATTTCAAAATGTCGTATATAAAACTGGAAATTCCGTAACAACGATTCAAAAGTTTTCAGTAAAACGAACAAACAATGGTCACGGCTTTGCAATAGGAAGTGAATCACCATGTTTTTTACGAATAGCACTCAAAGAGATTCCAAAGTTATATAGTGCAGATCATTTCTTTGACGATACTGTTGTTCGTACTGTTGTATATGATTGTGAGGAAGAAAATGAAATTGAAGAAGAGAGTCGATCAAAAACAGAAAACGTTAAATATAACATACCTTTTGATTACTCTAAAATGCCTCCTATAACCAATATTTTTACCTCTCAAAAAGAGAAATCTGAACAACCATGGTACATTATCAAACCTCAAGAAGTTACTTCTTATGTATCTCCTGTTAAACCAGTGGTGCAAATTAACGGTCCTTTACCAAACAATGAAAAACTTCAACCTCTTCCCACTCATTGTCGTGTACTTCGGTATTTTTACACGTTCAAGGAAGATATTGAACAATTAGGTCAAGCAATAGAACACGACTCTCAAATAACGGTTTTTACTATTACTACTCCTCATGAGAGAGAAAAAAGAGAAGTGTTTCAAAAACAGTTTTTACCTCTTGTTCAACACTTGCGTCTATGTGCTAACCGCTGGGAACAGGAACTTCAAAAAGAAGTCTCATCTATGATGAATGTTTTTCAAGCAACTGAACAAGCGATTTTAAAGCAAAAACGTCGAAATCAATTTTTACAAAAAGAAGCTGATCGACTCTTGGAACATGTTCTTTGTGCTGATATAATATCTGTGGTTATGAATTCTCTTTATGAATATGGTACTTCTATGCTTGTTGATGATCACTGTGATGATATTGAGTTGTTGTCTAAACAAATTGAGACATTAAAAGAGGAAAACATGAATCTCCGACAACACAATGATGATGTGCAAAACAAACTTTCCAATAAGATTTTTCAAGTCAACAAAAAGCTTGAATGGTGTCAAAACCAAATTCTTGATTTCGAACTGGAATTGCAAAGTCTCAAACCTTCCACATCTTTTCAAAATGATAACGAGAAATTAAAAAGTCACATTTCAAAATATGAAAAGGAAATTGCAGAATTGCAAGAAGTTTCAGACTATTGGCAAAAGAGTCGAGATAACTATCTTTATTCAAACAGAAAGCTAAATAGTGAAATCCAAGATAAACAGCACATTATCATTGAGTTGAAAGAGAAAATACGTGAACATGAAAAAGAAAAATCTGTCAAGAAAAAAGTAGTTGCACCAGGAATGTACTCATTAGACATAACCAATGTAGCACAACACACTAAGAAGTCTTATTTGGATCCTTCCACTTCTACAGGAATAGTTGCCACTCATAGCGTTAGCAGATCCAAGCGTAAATGTATGAAAAGGAAGAATAGGATTTTGCAACGTACAAGAGAGACACTAGAAGCCTCTGAAGTAGAAGAACACCCTAGGACTTTGAATAAAACTCATCTTGCACTAGATTTAGATTCTGATTTGGCAAATTGTAATCCTAATCTTTGTGTAACGAATGATGAACCTTTAAATACTTTGAATGTTAATGCTTCATGTGTGTTTTGTCGTAATAGTATGTTGTCTGGTGATCATTCTAAATGTGTTGCAAATTCTCTTTTATCTCGTTTTAAGAAACGTACATCAGGCAGAAAATCTAGGCCCACTAATGCTTCAAAATCTATGCTAGGACTTATGCCTTGTATAGTTTCTAAGGATGATGTAGTCACCCCAGTTGTTGCGAATAATAATTCTAGAAACATGCCATCACTTAGCGAATTCACTAAGAAGAAAGCAAAATCTAGTTGGAATTGGCAACGTTGGTTACAAAGGACACATAACTTTAAATGGATTCCTAAAATTAATAATCTGTGTGCTTCTAACCCAATGGAACCCACAACTTCTTTGGGTTCCACCCTTACCATCGTACCATCGTCGTCTCCTTTGTGTGATGCAGGTGGTGTAAATTGTTCTCTGGATTGTTGACAGCGGATGCTCCCGACACATGACAAGCAATCTGAAACTGTTAAGAAACTTTGTCTCAAAGTTCATTGGTACTGTCATATTCGGGAATGATCATTTCGCTGCAATTATGGGGTATGGGGACTATGTCAGTGGGAATATCGAAATTGGTCGTGTTTATTATGTTGAAGGCCTCGGTCACAATCTATTTTCAGTCGATCAATTTTTTGATGGTGATCTAGAAGTTGCATTTAGGGAGAAAACTTGCATTGTTCGTGATTTATAAGGAAATGATCTTATGTCAGGCACACGTGGAAACAGTCTTTATACAATTTTGACCGACATGACCGCTTCCTCTCCCATTTGTCTACTTTCAAAGGCTGAATCGAAAAAATCTTGGTTATGGTACAAGCGCATGTCTCATCTAAACTTCAAAACTATGACAGATCTTGCTCGCCATAAACTAGTTGACGGTCTTCCAAGGTTTAGATATGCAAAAGGTCACTTATGTCCCGCTTGTGAACAAGGAAAGAGCAAACATGCACATCTTAGTACTAAACTAGAACCAAGTACCGATCATGTTCTTCAACTTCTTCATATGGATTTATGTGGCCCAATGCGAGTACAAACGATTAATGGGAAACGGTATATTCTTGTGATTGTTGATGACTTCTCCAAATGGACTTGGGTCTATTTTCTTCGAAGCAAAGATCCCATCGATGATTATCACCTTTCTCACGAAAATTCAGGTTCAACTTCGAAACACAGTCAGAATCGTAAGAACAGATAATGGAACTGAATTCGAGAATCAAACTCTTCGAGATTATTTTGAGAAAGTGGGAATTGTACATCAAACTTCGATTGCACGGACTCCCGAACAAAATGGAGTGGTCGAAAGACGCAACAGAACGTTAGTAGAAGCCGCACGAACGATGCTCATTAATGCTCAATTACCAGATTATCTTTGGGCAGAAGCCGTCTCAACCGCATGTTACACCCAAAATCGTTGTATTATCAATAAACTTCATATAGTCACACCGTATGAAATTGTTCACAAACGAAAGCCTAACATACAACACTTTCATATATTTGGTTCTCTATGTTATCCAAATAATGATCGTGATGATCTTGGTAAACTTAAAGCAAAGGCTGACGTAGGTATCTTCATTGGATATTGTGAAAACTCAAAAGGTTTTCGAATCTACAACCGTCGTACTAGAGAGATTCAGGGGACTATTCATGCTAATTTGATGAGCTCACAGAGATGGCTTCTGAGCAAAACAGCTTAGGACCCGCAACCAACCATCTTAACTTTCCAGAATCTTCAGCTGAACCATTGTCACTAACTCATAAAGAATTGGAAACATTGTTTTTTCCATCGTTCGATGATTCATTTGAGAAACGTGCACCAGATGTATCCACTAGTTCCGCTGCTCAACTGGATAACATTCAAGTACCTGATACAGCGGTTACTACAACTACAATAGTAACACCCGATGCACCCCCAACTGAATCACCAACAATAGACGAACAAACCGCTTCCAACACCGACAACCCAACTGAAGATCTTAATCAACCACAAGTACACGAACCTGCAAATTATGATCCAAATGCGTTCTTCAATCCGTTTGCTCCGACTCCGAACCTTTCAGATATTGCTGAGTCGTCAACATGCAACTTGGAACCAACTAATATGCAGTAGTTTCATATCCCTCACCCTTCAACACATCATTGGACTCGTGATCATCCAATCGTCAATATTATTGGTCATCCAATAGCTCCGGTTATGACTAGACAGAAACTTCACTCCGATGCCGAACATTGTATTTATGCTCTAACCGTTTGTCATGAAGAACCTAAAAATATCAAGCATGCTCTCACTCTCGAGAATTGGATTGAGTCAATGCAAGAGGAACTCAACCAATTCAAATGTCTTGATGTTTGGGAATTAGTTGAACGTCCGGATGGAGTTTATGTCATTGGGCTAAAATGGATATGGAAAAACAAGTTGGACGCAGAAGGCAACGTTATTCGTAACAAATCACGTTTGGTAGCTAAAGGATATACTCAGGAGGAAGGAATTGACTTTGAGGAATCTTTCGCACCAGTGGCTAGACTCGAAGCTGTTCGAATATTTTTGGCATAAACTGCTCACAAAAACATGGTCATTTATCAAATGGATTTGAAAACGGCATTTTTGAATGGTCAACTGCGTGAGGAGGTATACGTTAGTCAGCCAGAGGGATTTGTTGATCCAGAGCACCCGAATCATGTCTACAGACTTAAGAAGGCTCTTTATGGTCTCAAACAAGCCCCCAGGGCGTGGTATGATAAACTTACTGCTTTCTTGCTTGCTAATTCTTTCACTAAAGGCTTATTAGATCCAACTTTGTTTATCCAAAAACACGGGGAAGATGTTTTAATTGTGCAAATATATGTTGATGACATTATTTTTGGTTCTACTAATAAAAAGTACTCAAACGCTTTTGCCAGATTAATGAAACAATATTTTGAAATGTCAATGATGGGTGAACTTACGTTCTTCTTAGGACTACAAGTTCATCAGTCACCCCGTGGAATTTTCCTTAATCAGTCCAAATACGCTCATGAGATAATTAAGAAACATGGCATGACCAGTTGTGATACTTACAATACACCTATGGCCAACACAACTAAGTTAGATGCGGATCCAAATGGGAAACCAGTTGACCCCACAAAATACCGAAGTATTATTGGGTCACTCATGTATCTCACCGCTAGTAGACCGGATATTATATTTGCTGTATATATGTGCTCTCGCTATCAGTCCAGTCCAACTGAACGTCACCTCAATGAGGCTAAGAGAATCCTTCGATACTTAAAGGGAACCATTCACTTGGGGATCTGGTATCCGAAGGATTCCGGTTTTGAACTAATAGCTTTTTCAGACGCTGATCATGAAGGGTGTATGGATACACGCAAAAGTACTTCTGGTGGTTTGCACTTTCTTGGAGATAAAGTCGTGTCTTGGCAATCAAAGAAGTAGGATTGCACTTCACTTTCGTCAACAGAAGCTGATTATGTAGCCATGTCTGCTTGTTGTGCACAAGTCATATGGATGCATACACAACTAATGGACTATGGTTACTTATTCAACAAAATTCCGATGTACTGTGACTCGAAAAGTGCGATAGCAATCTCCTGCAACACGGTTGTACATTCAAAGTCCAAGCACATTGATCTCCATTATCACTTCATCAAGGAGCATGTTGAAAAGGGTACAATAGAGTTATATTTTGTGGGTACTGAATACCAACTGGCAGACTTGTTCACAAAACCTTTACCACCGGCTAGGTTTACTGAACTAGTCCACCGGATTGGTATGCGGTGTTTGACTCCAGATGATCTAAACTCTTTTCTTGAAAACAAATAACTGAGTCAAATACCAAAACTATTTTTTTAAATATTTATCAAAAACAAAAAGACAAAATCAAAAAATCTTCAAAATACCAAAAAGATTTTACATTTTTTATATTTTATATTTTCTCTCATTTTTTTTTCAAATGCAAGTACACTACCTTCATCAACACTTCGGTTTATCAAAAATTTCAAAATTTTCATACCAAGTGTTGAGGGGGAGAAAATGTTCTTCAAAACTCTAAAAATCTTGTTCAAACATGTGTACTTGCATATTTCATTAACAAATGATGTTATCTTATAATAATGATGGAAATTCATAGGTTATCCCTCATATCATTTATTTTATTACTTTTCTAATTTCCTTTTAGCCTAGTATATCTTTGTCATTAACGGTTGTTGCATTAAACCGTTATATATTAAAGCTTTTGGACTGTTAAATGAATGATTTGTAGTTAAGGGACTAGCTTTGCCAAAATCTCAAAGTTTTCTAAAACTTTTCCAAAACAAACACCCCCCCCCCCGTTTTTTCATTACAACAAAAAAAAATACAAAAACAAACACACCCCTTTTCTATCACACGGCCAACAATCAAATCGTAAATCCGTGCTATAATTCTTTAAACCGTAAGTTTTTCTATAATCTATAGCCTAATCTAAAACAAGGTTTTCAAGGAATTAACGTTTCAATGGCTAGATTGTTCACAATTTTGCTTTCTAGATCTAGGGTTTCGATAATCTTGTTCTTGATTCTTCCTTGTTGTTTTTGATTTAGTAATCATAGGGCTTTTGTTCTTAAATGTATTCTAATCATGCCCCCAACAGTTAATCATAACATCTAACACGTTTGGATAGATTTCGATAACCAGGGTTTCGAATGAATCGATTTTCTTGATTAAATGCTGTTTTGTTTAATTGTTATAGTAGGATATGTTTGTTTGTGAGCCTATTACATGCCTTTGCCCTTTAATTGCTTCATTTCATCTCATACACATGATTTAGAAAATTAGGGTTTATGTTTGAATTGGGTCTTTTCACAATTGTGTTCTTGAGTCTAATTAAACAGCTTATATGTGTTCCCATAAGTGTTAATTGAGATGTTTCATGGGTATTACAACATGTTTGCTCGTATTTCGCGTTCTAGATAATTTGGGGTTTCATAGATTTTTTGAAAACTGGTAAAATGTGTGTTTATGTGATTATAATCATTTGTATGAACTCATTTTCATCAGGTATTCATCAAGGATCTTCTTTACAAACCATAACGTATGTCTACGAATGATCTCGAAAATTCTTGTATAAGAATTTTCGAAAACATTTAATTATTGAGATCCTTGAGAATCTTATCGAGATCCCTTGATAAATTGTCGAGATCTCTCTATAACTTTGTTATCGAGAAATCTGGATAAATTATCGAGATCCTTGATTTTCGAGAACATGGAATCATGGTTATCGAGATCACTCATTGGAGTTATTTTTTCGAGAACCTTTGATGATCATATTTTCGAGAACCTCTATTAATGGAAATTATCGAGAACCTTCATTCTTTGAAAGTTTTTGAAAACTTTCACTAGTAAAAGTTATCGAGATCATGAGATTCAAAAGTTATCGAGAACATTGAATGAAGTTTATCGAGATCACTGGCTATCATGTTTTCGAGATCACACTTAAGGAATTTTTTTGAGAACTTCCATTTGTTGTAATGTTTTCGAAAACACATATAAAGGATGAATACTCATGAATTTGTGTGATGTTTGTGTTGTAATCATGATTGTTAACTTGTGTTTGTATTGATGCTCATGTACTTCTAAGACGTAACTTGTGTAGTTAAGTGCTATGAATGTTCAACAATTATGTCTTAATATATACGTGCTTAATTGATAATACTATCACATCTCACATGTTAATCAACTGAACCATAAATGCAACATGTAACTTGTATGTCTTTACATATCAAACATGAATGCAGACTAATGACTAACAAATTTGGATGTTTGATTTCGTGACATTACATTTACAGAACACAATGGCTGAACACACTGAATTTGTCCCAGAACAATCTCTACCTCTACTCACACTAGGAGAGGTTGTCCCTGCCAACTACAACATCACCATAGGACAAAACAATCCACGTATTGACTTCAACAAACTTCGGATTCCCGAAGATACGTGTAAGATTGTTAAAGACATACTACTGGCTCATCCCTGCAAACCAATGCTTACAAAGTCTACATCAGTTCCAATCTTCTACATTCATCAATTCTGGTACACTGCTCGGGCTAACTTGGACGATGAATCTTTCACTATCAAGCTGGAATGTCATGAATACACCGTAGACCTCGATGTTCTTCGAACCGTTCTCATGTTACCTACACCAGAAGAGTTTCATCCCATGCGAACAGAACTTGAAATCCTGGATTATCTCATCGATCTAGGATACGATGTTCAAGATGAACTACCCCTCATCCGCCTGTCAAGGTTCAACGTCAAATATCTACCTCAACCATGGAGAACATTCTACATGCTGATTGTTAGATCTATTGCTGGTAGGAAGAGTGGTCACGAACATCCACGACTGGAGCACCTACAAGTATTCTGGGGGATGATGAGCATGAAACCGATCAACTTTGCCAGTTCCATAATGAGCGACATGATCCATCACATTCAGACTGACCGTGAAAGGACCGTGTTTCCGTTCGTTAGGTTCACAAAGATGCTCATCGAACACTTCTGTGAGAAAACACCTGATTACCTCAAAAGAATGCATGACCGAACAGAACCCAAAGACATCTACAACCAGGACTACATGATCTCCTTCGTCAAAACCATAAAGTTTGTTACAAGGACGAAAGGAATGAGAATTCCAGACTACTTTCTGGATGAAGAGATCAGAAAGACTCAAAACTTCAAGATCTATGATAAAGCCTTTCAAGCTGGGAAAGTTGGATACACCGGTGAAGAAGAAGAAGAACCAGCTTCTATAGTTCAAACCCGTAGCAGAAGAGGTGGCAAGACGAGAAGCACAAGCAGTACTACAACCTCCCAACAATCCAAGTCTACAACAAAACCACCCACCAGACAAAGAAGGAAGGTCACACCAATACCAATCGTTCAAGATGAATCATCATCTTCATCTTCAGAAACTGAATCTGAATTTCCTTCAGAGTCAGATGATGAGGAAGATTTTGAAAGAAGAACTAAAGCAAAAGGTGATGAAGAGGAGTTTCCTGGACTTGAACTTGCTAAACAAATAAGTAAGGAAACTTCCAAAAAGGAACAAAAGAAAGGTACAGGGATCACCATTAATGAACCAAGTGGTGACATTCATGATAAAGAAGAGGTAGGTGAACCAGCTGAGGCACCACTGGTAGACAAGCGTAAACTCAAAAGCATCATTGTCGATACCAGGGCAGAACAGAAGCAGCAGGAGAAAGAGTTTAAAGAAGCTGCACTTCTAAGTCTCCATCATCCACAACCTCATCAAACACCGCTCAATCTACAAGCACATGAGGGTAGCTCAAGCAGCACTGTAGTTCCTCCTTCCACACAGACTGAAACTGAACAACGTGATCCGGAAGGGAACATCATAATGAAGGAAGCTACAGAGGAAGATGTTGAGAAAGAGCCGACTGAGTTCATCACACCAGAATTTATTGCTCAAGTTCGAAGAGAAGAGGAACTCAAGAGGAAAGCAAAAGCGGAGACGGAAAGATTACTTTGTGGCGATGATCAAGACGAAGAATTCTTTGACACTGACCAACTCATCAACTCTCCTTCTCATTCATCTTAAAAGGATCCACCGATTCCCAAAGGCACACCTCCAAGGGATCCCACTCCTCCTCCTTCAGAACCTGAACATGAGTCATCTTCATCATCATCACATCACTCATCTCCACCACCAACAAAGAAAACATCTAAAGGCAAATCGATCAAAAAGAAGAAGGGAAGCTCATCAGCCATGATAGCATCACAAAATATAAGGCAAGCTGTTGCTTTGGCAAGGAAGAAGAAGAAAGAGACACAACCACAAGCTGGAGACCTTAAAGACCAAGTTCAAAAGCTCTCAAAACAGGTCACAACTTTGACTACACGAGTCAAAGATCTCCAAGAATCAACGGGATTGGTTGAAAAGCTACTTCAAGCTGATATGAGCGGCATGATCAAGGAATACACAGAAGAATACCTTACCGACAATCTTGCTGCAATTGCTCAACCCGCAGTGTCCGAACTTCTTGAGCCGATTCGCACAGAGTAGAGCACCAGGATCAAGCATAGCATTGAACGAATGCTACAGTCAACACCCTTTTATCTCCGCACCAACAGGGCTCCACCAACACCAACTAAACTCACAATCGCACAACTACAAGCCCTGTTAGCAGCAAAACTCAGAGACAAAGAGGATAAGACTCCTGAAGAATCAACAATGTTTGAGGCACTTCAAACCATTGCCTCAAAAGAATCATGCAAGGAAGCTGCTGGTAAACACAAAAGACCAAGGAAGTATGATGATCCTGATGTCGATCCCAAAAGCAAGAAATCAAAGACATCAAAAGAACCATCGTCTTCTCAAAAGCCACAGAAAACTTCCAACGCTCCACCAACCAAGCAACACACACCTGCATCTGGCTCCGGTCCAACTCAGTTAGAAGTACCATTTATGCTTCAAGCAGCTGACACTCAGGAAGAACCCGTATCACCTACTCCCAAATCACCAACACCTGAATTTCAAGCTGGACCATCATCAACAACAAAGACCAAGGAGAAAAGGAAATCCACAAAGTCAAAGAAGAAGAAGTCTACTCCATTCTCTTGGTTAGATGTGGAAGAAGCTCCTAAATATGATTGGTTGATTGAAATGATCAAAGCACAACCTCCACTTGAAACCGAAGAACCATTGCCTGAAAATACTTTATAGATTACTCAGAGTATAATGACGGGACTTCAAGTTGAAAGGTTGACCAAGGCTGAACTAAAAAGGATCAACCGTGAAGCACTTGACTTTCTGAAGCAAACATCAGGGAACAAAGTTGAACTCGGCTACCACATGGAGAACATTGCTTGCGCCTTATCAGGCACGTTCGACTGGCTGAACCCTGAATCCAACATCGACACACAAAAGAAAGACAAGACTCCTTACTTCACATACTGGACAAAGCCATTGCCTCTTCAAGGCTTTCCAAAAAACCTAAGATCCCATACCGCTACTTCTTTAACAACGACATCCGATACCTTCAGCATGCCCATGAGACTTCCAAGGAACNAGTTGAACTCGGCTACCACATGGAGAACATTGCTTGCGCCTTATCAGGCACGTTCGACTGGCTGAACCCTGAATCCAACATCGACACACAAAAGAAAGACAAGACTCCTTACTTCACATACTGGACAAAGCCATTGCCTCTTCAAGGCTTTCCAAAAAACCTAAGATCCCATACCGCTACTTCTTTAACAACGACATCCGATACCTTCAGCATGCCCATGAGACTTCCAAGGAACGATACGCATCCTTACTGACGATTTCCGTTCCAGCTGCTATATACGACTTACCAGACATTGAAGAGACTACACTAATTTTCAGCAAATCAATTGTCACCTACAACAAGGAAGCTCTTCTCGGTATTCAACACTGGCCTGAGAAACAAAAACTCGGCTACACCCACAGACTACATCTTACATCAAGTGAGAATGTGAAGCATCCGCTTCGTATCATTGCAATCATGGAAATCGTGGAAGACCGAAGATTCAACTACACTTTCATGAAAGAAATCGTCGTCAAGAAACTGGATGAGAAGTATTACAAGTTTTGTGAAGCAGACTTCCTAAATCTGAACCTGATTGATATCGAAGACATGTATTTGCTAAAGGTGCAAGGCAAAATGCTCAACTTCGAAAAGGACACACAATACAACTTCATTGCATCTCTACTTCTCTACATCTGACGTGTATTAGTTCAAGAAAGAGTGGAAGATCTTCAGCTAGGCGTTGAAAGTTATCAGAACAACATCAACCTCACCAAACCACAACTCATATTTCCTGGAATTCAAGGACTATCACAGTATACTCTCGTGCAACAACCATCATTTGGAATCATCTACCTCAACAAGAAGTATCAACTACGTCTTATGAGGTTCAATGAAATTCCGAAGTTCTGTGATGAGACACTTCGAAGAGTTCGTGAAGGATTGGCTGAAAGATTGGTTGATGAGAAGAAGAGGTTACAAGAGGGTCAAGAGACTAGGTGGAAAGCGAATGGTCGCAGAATGATTCGCAACTTTGTTCACACCATTGAAGAAAGGCTGTACCGTCATGAGCAGATCTGGAGATTGGAAAGCTATATCGGTGTTCGACCTTCATTTCTGGTCTTGACGTTCAGACGACCTGATCCTCAGTTCACAGACTTTGATGCTTAGCCAACTGATGAACCTCAGCTCCTATTTTTTGGTACTAACATTTCAATATTTTTCATTATATTGATTGATTTGTAATTACTACAGCTTGTGCACACATAACAGTGTACAACCTGAACTTTGTATTTAAAGGACCCTGTGGTACGCATCAGTGCTACAATCCTAATATAAGGAGCGAAAGCTTCTTACTTTTGAGCAGAATTTACAAACCTTTCATGATTTTTACAATTCTGCTCAAAAGACAAGTATTTCACCTCAATGAGTATTCACTTGTTGAGGGGGAGCACTTGATCAAAAACATCATTCGAAATCTTAAAGTCTTGATTAAATTTCTTCCCATAAGACTCAAAAAAGCATATTTTAATCAAAAATGTTTACGAAAACAACATTTGATATGCTATTTTTAAGGGGGAGAAGAAGAAAAGTGATTAAAATATGATGTGAAAACTCTTATCTTGTGCGAGCTCGACTCAGAATTGACCCACGAATTGACGAAACAACAAATGTTAGTATTCAAAAGGATTTATCCAAGTAGAAAGTACCATTTCGAGAAACTCTTTCTAGACATTTACTTTGACGGGTCTAACTTCCTTTTAGGAATGTTAACAACTTCAAGTTAGTTATTAGGGCTAGTTATCACCTAAAAACTGATAATGGATCCCTTTAACTAAGCAACGTAAACGTATCCCTCGGGTACATGTCTATTAAGATTGGATCAATTCAAAAGTGCCAACTCTTCCCGCATATGCAAATTTCTGAAAACATTCATGAGCATATGTGGAGGGGGAGTCTTTCATAAGAAATCTAAAACCTCAAAGTGTTAACAAAAAGCTTTATACGCATAAACACGTTGAGAGATTTTTCAAAGATTTGGTTCAAAGGCATCAATAGGATAGTCATGGAGTTACAAGGTGACTAAGGATAGGAACAACTGTCCTATGATCCACCAAAACCGGAGGGATCTACCCAAGGACATCACCAATAGTTAGAAATTAGAAGTCCTTAGGTATGATATGAAAAAAGGAGAAAGGAATGAAAGGAGTAAGAAGGGGTTTGAAAGAAAAGGGTGAAAAGAAATAGCCCTCCATATATTCAACCTTAGGGCAGACACCAGGTTCAATTCATATGCTACTGGTTGTTGCTAAAGTGACACCAGTATTGAAGATAAAAGACGTCATGGACCCAGTGACGCAATGCACTAAACCTTCTTAGCCACTCAGGCATCTCTCAAAAGATGTTTGTTTCATTCTCACGGGGAACCAGTGTAATCTATCGATCGTCTATTAGAGATGGTTGATATTGAAACAGGAGGCCCTCTGCTCCATGCCTCCGCATAAGAAACCAAATGTGCACTTATCGAGTCTAGAGCCCCGAGATAACATAAAAGATCTCTTAGGAACACTTAATACTTCTACACTAAGTGTTTTACATCATTGGACACTAAGTGTAAATTATCGAGTCCTACGCAGATCTTAGCAATCTGCCTTGAACGTTTATGAGGGATTTACTTAGGTATTTCTCGAATGATTGAACGGAAATCCTGCCAGGGTCAACATCAAATAGCCCTAACAGCAGGTCACTTCGGTGATTCCTTGTGGATTACGCTTAGTGTTTGTGTTGGTTCCAAACGGTCTACAGTCGTGGGGTGATCTCCAACGACTCACCTAATCGTAGGTGTATTTATGTATGTCTGTGTAAGCCCTCAAGGGGGTTGATGCGCTGTGTAAGTCATTGCAGTTTAGCAGTATTAATGCCTACTCAAGTTTTAAATTTATATTTAGCCGACTTATCAATAACACACACACTTAACGAGCAGTGTACCCGGTCAGTATGATTATAATAGTAAGTAGAGTGTCGATCACTAAGAGTGGAACGTATTATCTAACTATTCTAGTCAGTATTTTAATATTTAAGTTAGTTTTACAACCTAAGTTAACTGCACAATCTAATCTAACATAAGGGGGGGTTTTCAGCCTGAGAGACTGGCACGGTTTTGGTTGTAATTAAATACTAAACTAAATTAATCTACACGATTCAGCGAATAGCAAGCACGTACACAGATAGATACTTGAGACAATAAGAAGACCTGTCCTTATGATTAAGTAGTTTGTCACTTGTTTTATTGCTAGTTTTATATGAAGTGTATATAATTAACCCTTTCTCGTTGGCTCTAATCATATCGGCGAGTAAACCCTTAATGATTACTTATGTCTATCCTACTTTTCTAAAGACGTTAGATAAAGTAGGCGAGGAAGGGGCATGGCGACCCAAGCAAGACTCAGCTAGACACAGAGGTTATCAATGCACTAATAAAAGTCACCAAAGACATCAACATATAAACTTTAATTAATGGGAAAGCAATTTTAAGGAGAGTGCATGATCTTCCGTAGTCACATGACACAAGCCCATCAATCATGATGAATTAAAGCGTACTAATACAATAAAACAAAACTACTTAATGAATTAAATACATGCATGACCTTCTTACAGCTCTCGTATCTTCTTACCTAGTGTGTCTTATGCTTCTGCTCGGCTGGAATCGACTTTTGGTTTTGGTATTAGGTCTCTTTAATTCGTATGCAGCCTTGGGGTATTTATAGTTTCTGTCTAAGGGATCGATGCGGCGCATAAAATGAATAGATGCGGCGCATCGACTTTACTTCGCGTGGGGTCCAAGATTAATATATTCTGGAATATTCGTACATCGTCTTCAGATGCGGCATAACTTGATCTTTGTATGCGGCGCATGTTCTTTAAAAGTCTTGGATTGTATCTGGTGAAATCTTGATAGTGATACGATGTATGTTGGAAGTGTAATGCGGCGTATCTGGAGTAGAATGAGCTTGATCTTCTTCTTTGACCAAAGTTTTATATGCGACGCATATCAGAATGGCATGTGGCGCATTCTTCAAAGTCAGGCAATGGTCTTCAAATTCATCTAAGTATGATATTGCGTCGTATCTGTTGAACGGCGCATCTTCTGGATTTCAGTAGACTTTTGACATCTCGCTTGTTTTGCTCCATAAAGTAAACGTAAATGCACCAATTCTCATACATAATATAATAAAACAGGTAAATTAGATAGGATAAATGATGATATAAAAATGTACTTATTTGAGTTCATCAAATATCCCCCCACTTGAACTTTACTTGTCCCCATGTAAACCCTAGAATTAATCATATGAAAATATGTCCCGAAGGATTTTTATCATTAAGCACGTATTCGTTTTATGTCATAATCACACAACTAAACACCTAACGAAGTAGAAACCAAAATAATATTTCAATGTAAAACAATTATAAATCGTTTAGTTGCTCAGTCGTGACGAATATTCTATCATAGGCTTGACAAGTATACACATCTCCCCCACTAAAGCCAAGGAGTAACATGTCTAAAGCGGTAAAAAGGGTTATGAGGTTTAAGGGTTGATCATTCTTTTTAATCTCCGTCGATCTCATATTCTAGAAAAAGCGACAAAATCACGAACACATGATCGAATCCACGACCACGATACTCGCAATTTCTCAATTCCTTAACTCGAATAGGCTAAATATAGGACCAAGTAATCTTTACCAATAATAATATATCAAAAAGGGCGACAAAATCATAAATACATAGCCAAATCCACGACTACGATACTTAAGATTGCTCAAATCCCTAATCTCAATAAATCAAAGGCTTGGATGAAGAATGATATAGGGTATGGATTATATTTGGGATATAAATTGGTGTAAAAATAAAAATAAACAAAACAAATAGAATTAAAATCCTAAGTGTGGTTAATTACTTTCCCAACCATCCCATGAATAAGACTCATATCATTGAATAACTCACGCTTTAACACTTGAAACACACGCTTTAGGTAGACACGAATTATACTCAATAAAATCTTAAACAAAGAATAAGCTTAGATGGCGTTCCCATAACGGCCAACTCCCATTCAATCCATAAATATAATATACAACAACAAATAGTGGTGATATCTCCCACTTAATACAAAACTATACATAAGTTAGTTAAAACATGCTTCCAACTTTTCCTTTTTATTTTTCTTTTTCTTTTTCTTTTTCTTTTTCTTTTTTCTTTTCTTTTGACATCCACATATATGTGTAAAATTACACAACTTTTTCTATCACGATTTTTCTGGATAATTTTTCCATACTTTTCATACTTTCAGAAATAACTGTAATAGTGAAAGTAGTAAACACACGAAAAATAAACTAAAAATATACAATATGTACTTTTCATACCAATTGCAGTGTGCAGTTTCCCGACCTAACCAAAGATAATGAATTACGCACGCGAACACAGGTAATGTAAGGAAACACACTTTGCCTAAAGCAATTAACCACGGATTTTAATCTACAGGGTAGGCTAAGGTGTAAGGGTGTAATGAAACATTATAACAAAGGTGTAAGAAACGAAAGGAATGGCTATAAGGGTTTTTCTAGGGGTATCTTACTCTAAAAGAGAGTAAACAAAGGGTTTATACGGGGGTTAACTAACCAGTGTAGTTAGTTAATAACACATAACATTAAAGGCTTTTTGGGTGTAATCCTAGAAATTTACCAAGTTAGACAAGTCACTCCAATTATGTCGATAATACTCATTATGGTGGTCTCGAGTAGTATACAAGCCAAAATCTAAAGTTTACAAGTCACCGGCACACTAAAGTTTTAATATCTTTGAAAGAATAAAGTTATGGGTGTGGTTATGTAATTAAGACTTTAAACAAAACATGCTAAAAAAAATTTAAAATTTTGATATATTAAGCGCATTTTAAGCATATTTTGAAAAAGTTAAGGACAAGTAAGTGTTCTAATTCTCCATCCCCCCACTTAAGTTGAACAACGTCCTCGTTGTTCGTGTCTAAGGTTGAAAACTTGGGAAATTTAGAATTAGAAAAGAAAAACTTCCCTGAGATTTGCTTGGTATGATCCTCCATTGTGCTTTTGCGAGCAAAAATCAACTTTCTTGTGGATGTAGGCTTTTAAGCTTCAATCATAATGTATCCACAAAAAGTGCAGGAAATTATAATACCATAATGACTTTAACACACCTGAGCTAAGAAGGTTCAATCTTGCATAATACATTAGTAGTTAGTAAAAATAAAAACCTAAAAATTAAATTGTAAATCATCAGGTCAGTCGATACGCCGCATCCTATGGAAGAAGATGCGCCGTATCGAGCCTGGAATTAATACGAATTAAAATATTGTACAAGATAGGATGTGTCGCATCTGCGTTACCAGATGCGGCGCATGTTGTTACTTGTTAATTGTTTGATAAAAATTTCATGGTATGGTTAAATTTGACATCAATGTTCACAATTCCAATCTGTAGATATGCTGAACTGAATGCCAGTCTTGCTAGATTGAACATTGAACAAACATCATCAATAACTAACATTAGAATTCGAGCAACATTACAATTCAGGTTAATAATATCGATAAATGTACGAAGGCAAAGATGAATTAGACAAGGTTGTTTTCAATCCTCAGCCTTTGTATTCCATCAACGTGTGATGGTTCTTCGTCGTGATAAACAAGCCTGCATATAATCAAGACTTGTTATTTGAAACAACACTGGAGAAATCATCACACCAGAGGTTTTTGGAAGAATCGTTCCGATCCTTTTAGAGCCGTAGACAATGCTAGTGGAACCGGTTTCAATATACGCGATTATTCCAAGCATTGATGTTGATGATTTCAAGTGATTGCTCAATGTTGTGTTAGGGTATCCCTAACATGACGTGTTTCGAATTTCCTGAAGGAAGTTGTTTTGAAAGAGCGACTTCCGTTCAAATGTTCCTTGGTAATCGCGACACTTCTCCTCGTACCCAATTTGGGTTTAAACGGAATATAATTATATATAAATTCAAATTAATAGTAATTGTCATATCCGGTTTATAAATTATTATGATCCCGTTATTTAGTAAATAGTTTGTTTCATGGTTAGAAACAATTAACGTTTAAAACTTATTAAAGTTGGGATCATGATTTAGAGACGATGTATTACATAGATTAATGTCTGAAAATTTTTACGGGAATCACAGCTTTCGCTGTGGGTTTCAGTCTTTATACATTTAGGTAATTTATAGGAAAACAGGTTTGTATTAACGTTTAGCATGTAAGTTTCACTTTTTAGTAAATCGTTTCTTAAAAAATTTTCTTTTCAAACATGAACATGTAATAATCGGATTTAAATAATTCACTTTTGTTATTTAAAATTTTGGGAGAAGATCTGAAGAGAATTCTCCTTAGGTATAAGTGAATTACTTATGGAGGATAGCTGGAATTCCAATTCAAGAAAAATCGAGATACTCAATGTTACCTGCATTGAGCCCTTTTACCTTTACCGCTTATTGCAAATTTTCAGTTATCGTAGATTTGATTACTTCATCTATGATTCTCTAGTCAGGTTCAAAACGTAATCTTCATGGCGAAGCTAAAGTCATCTTTATCCTGAAATTAAACTAACTTGTGCACGAGAGTAGTGAAACGATCAAAGTAGTTTATCAAAAATCAATTATATTTATAAAATTTAAATGCGCCGTATTAGCAGAAGCTAATGCGCCGTATTTTCGTTATGTTTCAAAATTCAAGATTTTTGATTTTAGGAGATGCGCCGTATCGATAAAAATCGATGCGTCGCTTATGTTTAATAATTCGAAAAACAGTTTTTAATTTTTAAAAGTAAATATGCCGCATCTGTTAAAACAGATGCATCGTATGGCGTTAGGGTTTAGAAAAATTTCTTATTAAAAACAGAATACGCCGTATTTTGAGGAAAGATGCGTCGTATTCGAATTTATTAAACTCGTTGTATTTTATAAAAATTAAACGCAATACGCCGTATCTGTGAAAACAGATGCGCTGTATCTTTTGTATCAGCACAATACAACGACAGCAGTATGTAGAAAAATACAGAAAAAAAATAATAAAAATAAAAATAAAAATTAAATCACACAAAAACAGAAAATAAACACACAAAGCCAGTAAATATGAAAATTATACAATGAATGCAATCTATCTAATATACAACAAAGTTAGTGGTTAGAATCTAATTAAAATACTTTTCAAATTAATAGATAATAACAATTCACTCCCCGGCAGCGGCGCCAAAAACTTGATGCGCTGTGTATGTCGTTGCGGTTTAGCAGTATTAATGCCTACTCAAGTTTTAAATTTATATTTAGCCGACTTATCAATAACATACACACTTAACAAGCAGTGTACCCGGTCAGTATGAATATAATGGTAAGTAGAGTGTCGATCACTAAGAGTGGAACGTATTATCTAACTATTCTAGTCAGTATTTTAATATTTAAGTTAGTTTTACAACATAAGTTAACTGTACAATCTAATCTAACATAAGGGGGGGTTTTCAGCCTGAGAGACTGGCTGTTTTGGTTGTAACTAAATACTAAACTAAACTAATATACACGATTCAGCGAATAGCAAGCACGTACACAGATAGATACTTGAGACAATAAGAAGACCTGTCCTTATGATTAAGTAGTTTGTCACTTGTTTTATTGCTAGTTTTATATGAAGTGTATATAATTAACCCTTTCTCGTTGGCTCTAATCTTATCGGCGAGTAAACCCTTAATGATTACTTATGTCTATCCTACTTTTCTAAAGACGTTAGATAAAGTAGGCGAGGAAGGGGCATGGCGACCCAAGCAAGACTCAGCTAGACACAGAGGTTATCAATGCACTAATAAAAGTCACCAAAAACATTAACATATAAACTTAATTAATGGGAAAGCAATTTTAAGGGGAGTGCATGATCTTCCGTAGTCACATGACACAAGCCCATCAATCCTGATGAATTAAAACGTACCAATACAATAAAACAAAACTACTTAATGAATTTAATACACGCAGGACCTTCTTACATCTCTCGTATCTTCTTTCCCGGTGTGTCTTATGCTTCTGCTCGGCTGGAATCGACTTTTGGTTTTGGTATTAGGTCTCTTTAATTCGTATGCAGCCTTGGGGTATTTATAGTTTCTGTCTGAGGGATCGATGCGGCGCATAGAATGAATAGATGCGGCACATCAACTTTACTTCATGTGGCGTCCAAGATTAATATATTCTGGAATATTCGTACACTGTCTTCAGATGCGGCATAACTAGATCTTTGTATGCGGCTCATGTTCTTTAAAAGTCTTGGATTGTATCTGGTGAATTCTTGATAGTGATACGCCGTATGTTGGAAGTGTAATGCGGCGTATCTAGAGTAGAACGAGCTTGATCTTCTTCTTTGACCCAAGTTTCATATGCGACGCATGTCAGAATGGCATATGGCGCATTCTTCAAAGTCAGGCAATGGTCTTCGAATTCAACTAAGTATGATATTGCGTCGTATCTGTTGAGTGAGATACGGCACATCTTCTGGATTTCAGTAGACTTTTGACATCTCGCTTGTTTTGCTCCATAATTAGTCCAAAATCACCAAGTTTCACATATTTCCTGTTTTTACCTAAGGATCACTAAAGTAAACGTAAATGCACCAATTCTCATACATAATATAATAAAACAGGTAAATTAGATAGGATAAATGATGATATAAAAATGTACTTATTTGAGTTCATCAGGGGTATCCGATTAGGAACAGCCTTGGTAAGGATTAGAAGGAGTCTTCACACTATGCTGTCGACGAATTCTAACTCCGAACCTGTAAGTACCGGATGTATTAATGCTAACTGTTTCAATGCAGGTACCACCACCATATTGAACACCAACATTCCACATGCTCATACTTTCATCTCAACAACTAAGAAAGCTCTCATGAAAGATTGATGCATTGTTAAAGTCAAAGTTAGTAAAGACAACGATCTAAAGCTAAGCAACGTTTAAAGAAGGATTCTGCAACAACACAAAGAATCTTCATCAATGAAAAGAGAGTTACACACGTATGAAAGTTCCAATGTCAAAGATGTATGAGCATGGTGGAAAGGCACGGATCCATTGGAGTCTAAGAGAGTGACGAATGGCAGATTACTACATCACTTGATCATTATCACATCATCAAAGACAAAGAACAAAGAACGATGAATCATTTCAACTAACGAATTTTTGAAGACGTCTAAAGCTATGAAAGTCAAACAACTAAAGATAAAGATAAAGACGTCGAGCAACCTCAATGACCGTGACGAATTTCACTTCCTCATAACCGATCCTTAGGGGGAGATTGTTAGGATCTAAGTTTATCACTATTTATCAAGTCTCGGTTATTTCAGAATATGCAATAGGTTGCTAATATATTTAATCTTTACATGTAACGTATGAAGTCCATGATATGTCCAATGGGCCTAAAAGCCCATGACTTAGACAAAATAGGGAGGAAGGGAGTGTTGCCCTATTCCTCACTTATAAATAGGACATCATGTAAACTCTTCATTTTGTTGGTTATTTCATTATCTTAAGGAAACTCTTGCACTTTATCTTTCTTATTGATTTAATCAACCAAACTCTTTTCTCATCCCATTTCTATCAAAACCAATACTTGTGTTTATAATATGGTGACCTAACATTTGTTTATTTGAATTTATTTGTTTCCGTATGTATGTTTTGTTTTTATTGTTAATAATTCATGTTTCAAAATAAAATTGTAAAAATGCTTTATTTTTTTTAACTTCGTCTTAACTACATATAAAGGTATTTTGCAAAAGATAAGTGTAAGGGAAATCTAAATTTGTTTATAAGAACGAATTGGAACATGAATCATAACAATATAAAATGAACATACATATTAGTATTTGTTTGAGTCAAATGCTTGTATCGAGTCATAATGAAATTTTGCAGGATTCCAGGAGTTAAGGTGATTGTTTTTCCAGAAATTTTCGTGAAACTAAACATAAGGATTCTGTCAGATCAATTCTGACGGCGTCAACCTTTAATTCCAGAAAACGTTTTTAAAATTTAGTTTTTCTGCCGGATTATAAAAATTACCGCATCTTTAATTTTAGGAATCTGTAAAACTTTCATTCCACAAGCATTATATCCATATATAGAATTTGCCACCGATTTTACGCGAGGTTTGCCTAGATTGTTTTCTCAGGTTTAACAGGTTATTTTGGACAAGAAGGTAAACATGGAATCAAGTTCGTGACATCAAGCTTTCGAAGTCGCCTTGAGCTTGGAGCTTTTGCATCATCTTGGAAGAAGATCTAACCATGTTACCACACGATCCACATCAAAAATCTGGGGAATATTTGTTCATTCTTTCTTTTTCTACTTTTACATCTTTTATGTGAACATTGGGGACAATGTTCGGTTTAAGTGTAAGGGGGGTAAATGAAGGCACCTTAGAAAATGTTTTTACGCTTGATTTTTGTTTTGTTTAATGGTATTTGTGTAATAAAACTAAGAGAAATATTTGTTAGGGCAATTTTAGCGCAAATTTAAATTTTTTTACAACATTTAGGAGTGAAGCTTTAGGCATAATAAGCGTCTCATAGATAGGGAATTGTATTACTAGCACAAAAACCGTACCACTCAAAAAATTTCCCCCAAATATGTGAGGTTCACCCCTAGAATTGTTAGGAAAAGCATTCATCTTTGATGCTTGCGTGTGTACCGGTAGCTTATAGATTCTAAAACTTGCGTTAGGACCATCCCAAATCCACAAGTGAGACTACATTCATGTAGTTAGATTTACTACATGATAAGAGGCATTAGGATAACCCATGTTTTACACCCGTATTATAATTACATTGACTTCATTGGTCAAGTAATTCTCCCACACCTTAGCGTTGTACTCATTTTTAGTACACGATACCCCTAGTATACCCCTCAGAGCCTATCTTTTTGTTTCTAACTTTAAGCATTTTACTTAAAGGAAGAATTTGTTTACAATCCACCCAAATGAACACCCAAATCGCCTTAGCCTACCTTGTATGCACTCATCTTTAGTGCATTATTGTGACAACATTTGTTTAAACCCTTAGTTAATTGTCTTATTACTTACATGGTTGCTAAGTCGAGTCATATCCTTGTACATATTGTTTTGGGACGATTGGGACTCATGGGTAATGTACTAGTGCAATGGAGTAATGGGGAAGAACATCAATTACTACCCCCATATGTGCGTTAATATTTTAAAGTACTTCAAGTTTTTCAATTATCTTAATTCGAGTCATTAGAATAGTTAATTGTAAAGTATGTAAAAGTTCAAGTGTAAGGGGAGAACCGAGGCCCCTGTGATGTATTATTTTGGATGGTAGGGTAAGAGTAGAGATGGCAAAAAAATCCGAATCCGACGGAGAATCCGATACCCGACCCCGATTTGACCGGGGAATCCCCGAGTTGACCGGGTATGGAGGCGGGGATGGTAATACCCTCGGGTCCCCGTACCCGTCCCCGAATATCTTTTATACATAAATAAAATTATAATATATATATAATATTTAAAATCTTCTCAATTAATAGCTAATATACTCTTGTTAATGGTCGTTGTACCTTTGCATGTTGGATTAGTACGCGTTTTTGTTTCCAATTGTAGTCGTTTTCTTACTTACGATAAGTCGTACTCTTTACTATGTATTGTCGAATGCTTGAACTTAATCTAAGAATGAATTTTGTTTGCTTTTAGTATGGTTGCACCATTTAAAATCTATTTAAAATGTCAATTATGTAATGGGGAAAAATCCCTGATTCCCCATTGGGGATCCCCGTTCCCCATTGGGGATGGGGATGGGGATGCAATTGTGACCCCCGACGGGGATGAGGACGGGGATAGGGATAACTATCTAACTTCGGGGATGGGGATGGTATCAACCATTCCCCGCATACCCGGCCCCGTTGCCATCTCTAGGTAAGAGTGTATGAAAAAAAAATAGAAAAACAAGAAAAACGAAAAAAAATTGGAAAAAAGAAGAGAAGAAAAAACATACAGACTACCATCACGTTTCATTTTATCTTTTTTATGTTTTTGTTATTTTCTTTTTAGCTTAAGTCAAGTCGAGTCTTCGCTTAGCAACGCCACCTTGTGCATGTATTTGATCAAGATAATTAACTCGCCACCACTAAAAATACCCTTTATTCAAACCAAACCGTGTTTATCATATCCCTACACCTAACATTATAATCCTTTGTAAAGTCCTCTTGGATAGTTTATCTTAGGTGCTTACGCCTAGTGGAGAAGGTTTTTGATCCTTTCCCAATCCTATGGTAATCTATTTGCTATGACATGTAGTGAGTGATATTTCTTCCATTTCCATTTACTTATATAGGTTTATAACACCCGAGAGATGAGAGTATCCAAACACTATTTGTGAGGTGCTAGTGTGTGATTTCCGTGCTTGTCATGACTAGGGTGGAATAACTATTTGTTGTCATTATTTTTATATTCGTGTTAAATGAACCCTAGCTCATATTTCGATTGGAATAAAAGCGCATTTGCTTGAGGACAAGCAAATCTCAAGTGTAAGGGTATTTGATGAGGCGAAAAGTGTTACGCTTTTAGGGGGTCATTTAAGCCCTAATCTGTAATTATTTGATCAAATATTGCTTTAAATCATTCCTTTTGTCATTTTAGGTACTTTGAAGAGGAATTCTGGAAAAGGAAGCCTTTTGGACGTTTTTGGAGCATAAAAGTGAAGAAAACGACAAAGTCTCAACATAAGCTGGAAAATGTAACTGACGGTGTCACGCTCTACCATGTGACGGCGTCACACTTTGACAGTAAGGTGGATGATTTTTACGCTAGACACCCCAGAAAGATTTTGGAGAATTAATACGTGATGGCGTCACGTGTTACATAATGTAGGTCATCATGTTATATGCTAAAGGGAGACGGCCCAGATGAGAATAGAAGAGGACGGCGTCAGAAGTGGATCTTAGCAATCCGAATAGTGTTTTGGCGGTGAGGTGACGGCGTCACGCCCTATAAGATAACGCCGTCAGATTGTAAATTGTATAAATATTCGTCTAATTTTCATTCATTGGGTGTGCAACTTTTGGGAAGAAACCCTAGCTCATTTTTCTACTGTATTTTTTGAGGGTTTTCCAACCTTGAAACTTGGATGCTTAATTGAAGATAAGTCTCTTCCAAATCATTCAATATGTCTATGTATTGTGTGATTATATCTTATGCTTGTCTTTCAATTAACATGCTAGGCTAGGTCTTTATTGTGTTTGCTTGGATCTAATGAAACCTAGGGCTATTGATTATAATGTTTTTGGTTGGTTTGTGATTATTGTGGGTGGGTGAAGTCGATGTTAGGCTTAAGAAAACTGGCTAACCTCCTATACGGTAACTTGTTTGAACGTCTTAAGAAACATGAATTGGATGTGTACTACGATTATTTGGTTATATTTAATGCATGAGCGAATTCTAATGATCCCATGTTAGGAGCTTTTAGTCGGCTCGACATAGGAGTGAAGTAGGAGCTTATAAAGTTAGGCAAAATCGTACACGGCCCTACGAATGGTTTAAAGGAATACAACCCGTCATCCACACAATTACAACAAACCAACTAACATATAAAAGATAGCTAGGGAGTAAGGAAATCTAAGTAAACACATATTTCTCTCATATAAGTTTCAAAACCATTTCCATTTTCTAGTTATTTTATTTTAATTGCAAAAGTAGTTATTTGGGTTAGTTGACTAGCAACTAATTCTGCCAACTCTTCCAAAAACAGAGATTTTTACTTGCTTTCATAAAATATGAAACTACAAAAAGAATCATCCATCAATCCTTATACCTAATTAGAGTAGCTTTTCAAGCCTAACGACACTATTCCTCGAGAGAACGATCAATCCCCCAGTACTTGCCACTTCACTATACTACATCGGTCAGGTACACTGCCTGGTGAGGGTTGTAAGCTTCTCAAGATCCCTTGAGAGGTAAAACCTAAGTGCAAAGGTTGCAAAACCCACGCATCATGTACCTATAAAGACTTCATGAGTTGCTAACCCACTTCCTACAAGGGCATTGAAGGAGTGACCGAGCTTGCTCACTGGTTCGAAGAAGTTGAAACCGTTTTTCAGAGAAGCAGTTGCACTTAAGAGAACAAGGTCACTTTCGGCACAAGAAATCTCATGAAAGATGCCTTATCATGGTAGAATGCTACTGTCCAGACTATGGGACACACAACAGCATACCAACTTCCATGGGCCGAGTTGAAGGCAAAGATCATGAAGAAATACTGCCCCCGATCCGAACTAAGGAAACTAGAAGATGAGTTTCATCAACTGGTAGTCAAATGAGTGGATCTTAAGACTTAAAATCGAAGGTTCCAAGAGCTTAAGGTGCTATGTCCTACCGTAGTACCAGATCTTGAGAAGGAACTGGAAAGGTATGAAGGACTTCCCCGCAGTTTTAAAGGAAACATCACATCCTCAAACCCACCCAACCTAGAAGTAGCAATAGAACTCGCATAGAGACTGCTAGACCGTGAGGTCAAGTGCAACAACGAACTCAAAAGGAAACTCGATGACAAGAGGACTACTCATCACCACAACAACACCCATCCTCGCAACCACCACTCCAGCAACAATACTCATCGGAAAAACCTCCCTAACCAACCCAACCGCAACACTCACCACAACTAACAGAACAAAAGGCAAGAGATCGCCAAAGCCTACACTGCGACCGGAGGTAAGGAATACCAAGGTCAGAAACCCTAGTGTAACCGATGCAAACTCCACCACAATGGACCTTGTACGACCAAGTGCTTGAGATGCCAGAAAGTGGGCCATCAGGCTAAGCATTGCCGAAGTCCCGCCTACTGGAAGCAACTTACAACCCATTGCTCCAACTTGCTATTCCTGCGGAGAAGTAGGGCACTTCAAGAATCGCTGCCTGAAAGGAAACGGCTAGCTGAACAATGCTCGGGCAATAGCATATGTGTTGAAAGAAGAAGACGCACCGCTAGACCCCGATGTTGTCACGGGTACGTTCTTACTAAATCAACATAGTGCTAGAATATTGTTAGATTCTGGAGCAGACAAGAGTTTTGTCTCCACCGCATTTGCCTCTTTACTTAACGTCGCCCCCTCCCAACTTCACACTACCTACGAGATAGAAATGGCTAATGGAAACCTAATCGGTAACAACACCATTCTTCGGAATTGCACCCTAACCCTACGAGATAAACCCTTCCCCATTGACCTTATGCCTATTCCACTAGGAAGGTTCGACGTCGGCATCGGTATGGATTGGTTATCCAGACATCGCGCCCGGATTCTCTGTGACGAGAAAGCCATTCACATCCCACTCGCTAACGAAACCCTCATCATCCATGGCGACAAGAATAAAAATTGTTATGGTATAATCTCATACATATGAGTAGTGAAATACATGAACGAATATTGCCAAGCATTCATGGCTCATGTATCAGAAAAAAAGTCCAAAGAGAAGCGACTTGAAGATGTTCCTGTCGTCAAGGAATTTCCCGAAGTATTCCCCGAGGATTTACCCGGACTCCCGCCTGCCCGCCAAGTAGAATTTCGGATTGAACTAGTGCCTGGAGCGGCACCAGTGGCGAAATCACCTTATAGGTTAGCATCATCTGAAATGAAGGAATTGGCAGAGCAACTTAAAGAGTTGTTAGATAATGGTTTTATCCGACCAAGCTCATCGCACTAGGAGCTCCTGTCCTATTCGTTAAGAAGAAAGATGGATCTTTTCGAATGTGTATCGACTATAGGGAATTAAACAAACTCACCGTGAAGAACCGATATCCCCTACCTAGGATAGACGACTTGTTTGACCAACTACAAGGATCGAGTGTTTACTCGAAAATCGACCTAAGGTCCGAATATCATCAGTTTAGAGTCCGAGAGGAGGACATTCCCAAAACCACCTTTAGAAGGCAATACGGACATTAAGAATTTCAAGTGATGCCATTCGGTTTAACAAAAGCACCTTCGGTGTTCATGGACTTTATGAACTGAGTGTGCAAACCTTGCTTGGATAACTTTGTAATAGTGTTCATCGACGATATTCTAATCTACTCTCTTAACGAGAAAGAACACGCTGATCATCTGAGGATCTTCTTGGGTTTGATCAAAGAAGAGAAATTGTATGCCAAGTTCTCCAAATGTGACTTTTGGATTCGAACTGTACAATTTCTTAGGCACGTCATCAACAATCAAGGTATTCACGTAGATCCCGCAAAGATAGAAGCAGTCCAAGATTGGGCATCTCCTACGAGCGCCACGAAGATACGCCAATTCTTAGGTCTTGCCGGATACTACAGGAGATTTATAGAAGGTTTCTCAAAAATCTCAAAGCCTTTGACCAAACTAACCCAAAAGAACAAGAAGTATGCCTGGGGAGAAGCAGAGGAATCAACTTTCCAGCTATTAAAGCAAAAGCTTTGTGAAGCACCCATACGAGCCCTACCGGAAGGAAGCGAAGATTTTGTAGTATACTGCGATGCTTCATATCACGGTCTAGGTGTTGTACTGATGCAACGAAGCAAAGTAATAGCTTACGCCTCACGACAACTTAAGAAACATGAGGAAAATCACACAACGCATGACCTAGAATTAGGAGCAGTAGTATTCGCCCTTAAGTTATGGATACACTACCTCTACGGCACTAAGTGTACCGTATTCACTGACTATAAGAGCCTCCAGCACATTCTAGATCAGAAGGAACTGAACATGAGGCAACGTCGCTGGCTAGAATTACTGAGTGACTACGATTGTGAAATCCGTTATCACCCAGGAAAAGCCAACATCGTGGCAGACGCTTTAAGTCGGAAGGAACGACTTAAGCCACTCAGGGTCAGGTCATTGGGAATGACCATTCATTCACCCCTTCCCTCCCAAATCCTCTCCGCTCAATCCGAAGCTCTTAAGGAAGAGAATCGACCTAACGAAAAGATTTACGGTATGCCTGAGAACAAGAATGGTTTTGTTAAGGAAGAGAATCGACCTAACAAAAAGATTTATGACCGAAGCTCAAAGACAGAAGCTGGGTCCCTCTCTTCAGAGGCATTCGAGATCTCATTATGCACGAATCTCACAAGTCCAAATACTCCATCCACCCAGGCTCCAACAAGATGTACCAGGACATCAAGAAACTGTACTGATGGCAAAACATGAAGGCCGACATTGCTGAGTATGTCGGGAAATGTTTGACCTGCTTAAGAGTAAAGGTAGAATACCAGAAGCCTTCTAGCCTTCTAATTCAATCTGAACTTCCCGTATGGAAATGGGAACGCATCATCATGGACTTTATTACCAAACTACCCAAAACCTCCGCCGGATTGGACACAATCTGGGTCATCGTTGACCGACTTACCAAATCCGCTCATTTCCTACCAATCACAGAAACCGATGACATGAATACCCTCGCTCAATTATATCTCAAGGAAATAGTTTCCCGGCATGGAGTGCCGCTTTCAATCATCTCAGATCGTGATAGCCGTTTCACATCTAATTTTTGGAAGTCTTTGCAAAAAGCCTTGGGAACCAAATTAGATATGTGTACAGCTTATCATCCCCAAAACCGATGGTTAGAGTGAGAGAACCATCCAAACCCTAGAGGACATGCTCCGAGCGTGTGTCATCGATTTCGGTAAAGGTTGGGATAGACACTTACCTTTAGTGGAATTTTCCTACAACAACAGTTATCATGCTAGTATTGAGGCAGCACCCTTCGAAGCACTTTGGTCGAAAGTGCCGATCACCTGTTTGTTGGGCCGAAGTTGGAGATGTACAACTAACTGGATTAATAATCATTTTAACCGGTAACAAATTTTTTTCCCGTAAATTAATAATCATTTTAACCGATAAATTTTTTTTTAGATATGCTATGCTATTTTAATCGCAACGAGTTTTGTGATTACCTTTTACCTAGGAACGCTTACACACAACCCTTGACAGTCTAAGAATCGCAAATTTAATTGAAAACCTTTAACGTTTAATATTTAACGTATATATATATTTCGTCAATTAACCAAACGCGTTCAAATGAATTCCCGAGCTCACGGAACTTTCCGATAAATATGTTGGAACTCGACACGATACCCCAACCTTAGTAAATGGGCCTGCTGGACCCATTGGGCCTTAGCCCACTCCCTTGATTAACCAATACACTAAACGGACCCTATATTATTTTTTTCTTTTCTTTCTTTTGGATCCAGCCCACGACACAACACAAGCCCAAAAACCAAATAAGCCCATAACTCCTTTAATTATTTTCGTGTAACCCTCCCAACACCCGTTCGCTTTGCCTCGTTTTCTCACAATCTAGCTTAACGACACCTATATATTTTTACACATCCTGAATCACCTTGCTACTGAGAATAGCGAGGGCCAAACCATTTTCAAAATCATGTACGTTTACTCCCTCAAAATCGAGCAAAGCGTGGATCACAACTCACTTTTGACTAAACTCAAAAATCTTATGCTTTGATGTTTAAACTCACTCGATTCACTTTTAAATCCCACCAAATGAGTTGCATAACATATTTAACATGTTTTAAATATGTCTTTGACTTTCCTAATACTCCCAACCATGCACAAACAAAACATAATAATGTTTTCTCGTCTCTTTTCCCTTCGGCAACATACAACAAGGACGAACCTTGCACAACTCTACTGTTTTCCTTTCGTTTGACCAAGAACAAACCTTTGCACACAGGCTAAATAATATTTGACCTTCCTAAAACTCCAACGAGATCACAACAAACCTACATGATTTCCTTTTGTTTCTTTCCTCTCGGTAACACATAAACAAGGACGAATACATGCAACTATTCTACTATTCTTCTTTTTGACTCTAAAATAATAATCATGAAACCCTTTTGACCGCGTTTTATTAATTGGGATTGATTTCTTTGTGCCAAAACTCTCAATGAGAATCATGGATCAATTGTCTCCTTCTTGTAGTCGAGTTGTGCACAAGGACGATTCACCATCAACACCACGCTATTTCACATACTATTCCTCGTACGATTGCTATCATTTCCCATTATTACACACGCTTTCAATCCCCTATATATACATGCATGCAAAATACGAACCATGCACCATCAAATAAACAACTTCATAAATATTTCTAAGTCCTTTAGAAAGTTTTGAAGTCGAGTAGAATTGCCACTCGAACCAAGCTAGTGTCCAACCAATAACCACTCTCGTGTCCTTGGTTTGCCACAAAGCGAACCATATTCTCCTTTCGAGTTCATCTCCCTTCTACGTTTCGTTCTACCCAACCTTTTGAGGTGAGGTGTGTAACACCCCAACCCGTCAAGGGTAAAGATATCACAATAAATAGTGTCTAACATAGCAAAACACAAGCATAATACTTTAACAATACAATCAGTACAAAAGTTACAAATGAATTCCAAAATAAGGAAGATACGATAATAAAACAATGTCCATTATTTAAAGAAACTCTAAGGTTGGTCCACACTCTCTCATCCCCAAAGCTAAACCCCACATCCTAGCTTAAGTACCTGCCGCATGGAAAAGAAAACGTGGCTGAGCATAAAAAGCTAAGTGAAAAGATATGAAGATAACAAGCACATCAAGTAATAAGACAAGAGAGTATGAATTGAAATTACATATGGTGTCACAAGGTATATCAAAGGACTATCAAGGTTAAGTATGAAAAGTCACCGAGGTTAAGTATCAAGAATCGTCAAGTGTAATAGCAATGATTAACAAGTTTCAAGGATCGTCAAGTATAATGTCAAGGGTTAAGTATAATATCAAGGTTTAACAAGTATAGTATCAAGGGTTAACAAGTTTCAAGGTTTTCAAGAAGTAATAAGGGTCAAGTATTAAGAATTAGCAAGTGTCAAGTATCAAGAATTAATAATTAGTGTCAAGTATCAAGAGTTAGCAAGTGTCAAGGCTTTCATTATTTAACCCCCAGGCACAAACAAGTATCAAGTCAAGTATATCAAGTCAAGTATCCCAAGTTGGAGTGATCAACTCCCAAGATGTGAGGGGTTGCAATGCACGCAAAACCCGGTCACCAAGTATATAATGTAGTCCAGGTCATAATCAAGATGGTCGTTGCCCAAGCAAGTATCAAGTCAAGACAAGACTAGGATGCATCCATACGCCCCTGCAGGCCAATAATAATAATAATCATAGCAGCAGTCAATAACAAGAATCAGGGACGGTGGGGGACATCTCTCCGGCCCCACTAGAGTACATAACATTGGAGCATCAATGCTATGGTTGTGGCTACTCCACAACAAGTAGCTCCTGGGTAAAATACTGAAGGGTCATGTGGTCAAGGTTCAATATCAAGTACAAGTGTCAAGTAATAATCAAAGGTTCAAGTCAAGGGTTCCATATCAAGGGTTCTATATTAAGGGTCAATATCAATATCTATGTCAAGGGTTCAATATCAAGGGTCAATATCAATATCAATATCCATGTCAAGGATTCAATCAAGTAATATAAAGGAGAGAGAGAAAAGTCATGAGAGTCAAGTAATTGTACTCTTACCGAAAGAGTACGGAATATCTGTACCTTAGTCCCACACCAAGCAAGGTCACAAGACAATCAAGAGAGAAATGGATCACTCCCGCTTCACCGAACCTAGACGAGAATGGAATACGAATCAAGACGAGTCTGAATTACTTAAGTTACCTCTTTTAGTTATCTTTCCATTTTTAGGAACTTTCCATATTTAGCAGCTTTCTATTTTAGGTAACTTTCCATATTTAGTAACTTCCCACTTTAAGTAGTATAAACATTTTAGGAGAATTTCTATTTTTATCAAGTTTCCTTATTTGGAGAGTTTCCAATTTTAGAAGGTTTCCATAAATAGTACTTTCCAAGAATAGCAGGTTTCCATAATTAGCAGATTCCCAAATTTAGCAAGTTCCCAAATATTAACATATTCTTATAGGTTAGTCTTATCATATTATCAAGTTTCATAGCCTCGTTTGTTACGGATTTCATTTTATAGATATTTCCCGAGATTAGGGTTTCATTATGTCACCGAGCATCTTTTAGGGTTAAAAGTGTCAATTTCACAAGTTAAAGGTCACAATTGCACACGTTCACATTATAACACATTAACTTAAGTCAATACAACATTTAAGAGCACACACCAAGAGGGACATGCGATAGGCCACCAAACCATCAAGTTAACACATTAGACATATGCATATAAAAATGACCGGTTTTCTCACAGAATTTAGCCCACAAAACGGGTTGTTTAAAACGTATCAGAAATCCAAAATAAAAATCACCAAAATTCTCACAGAAGCACATATGTCTTGAGAGTCTACATGAATTTTCTCAGATTTTATTTTTAAGTGTAACTCCATATAAAAAATCGTTTTCCCAGACCTACCCAGAAAACTAGCTGCACAAATATGCAGAAAGTTTGCACTTAACATACCCATATAAACACCTTAGAAAAATTCACAAACATTCCAGTAAGTCACACATAACCCAATTATTACCCCAGTAAAAGGAGAGCTCTTAACTCCTTAAGGTTTGAAAATGAAAAATCAAAAGCCACTACTGAATTTAATTTCTGCAAACACAGATTTGACATATCATCACACAAAATTCAAAAATACACCCAAATCAACCTCAATCACCTCCAAAGAAATTGGAACATTTAATTAGGACCCTAAACTGAGTTTACAAGCAAAATTTATGAATTAACCAATTACCAATTTTGTCTTATGATGCACACATTTTCAGCTATCAAATCTGTCCAGAATTACAATACATAAAAACCAAATTCCTTTACTCCTTTTAATTAAAAAATCAACCAACTAATTATCTAATTCATATCATATCATCATTATAAACATGTTATCATCATCAAACATCAAAAATCATCAAGAACCCATTTAGTAAGATATAGGTCAATCCATACATGTATCCAAAATCCCATTTTCATCAATTTAACCAAACAAATCAATCACATAAAATACCAAATCAATCTAATTATGAAGTTAAGCATCAATTACATATAATCATCAAATTAACAATAAAATTCATCCATGGTGAACCCCTAGGTGGCGGCCAAAATAAGAACAAGCAAACAATCCGGTTTTGATTCAAACAAACGTATTTATGTATTCAAATGTTACCACAAGCATGTTTTAATCAACATATCATCAAGTTAATCAAAGTTTATCAATTTCCTCATCGAAATTAATATGGGTCGATTTATGTATATATTGTATATCAATTCATATGTTTTTGGTTCTTGAGTATAATGATATTCATGATGAAAGGAATTGAAAGAGATGAACAATAATTAAATTAGAAGATACCAAACTCTTCTTAGTGGTGATGTAGGCTCGAATGGGAAAGAAAACACAAGAAGGATGCCTTCAAAAACCTCCAAATGGATCCCTACGTGTACCAAATCCTCTCACGAGTGCGTACCAATAATCACCAATGATTCAAGGGCAATATTTTGATGTGGATGGTGTTAGGGTTGATGGAGGAGGCGTACAAAATTTCCAGGGAAGAAGGAATGGTTTTATTTATTTTTTTTGGTTAAATGGAATTAAGGGAAATTGTTAAATTTAAATTTGGTAAATGGGCAAAAATCATGGGATTTGATCCCATCCTCAAACTCACGGCCAAGGGGGGGAAAATTGGTCAAATTTATCATTTTTATTAACTAAAATAACTTAGGATAGTCATGGTAATGTATTTTTAAGTGTGTGTACAAGTTTTAATGTTTTTGGACCCCTTTAGGTCACGTAACGCGCAACACTTATGTTTTTATTCAAATTTCACATTTTTAAGTTTATATAATGTTGTAGTAGCTCAAATGTGATTTACTTGAAG
This sequence comes from Artemisia annua, assembly GCA_014162995.1. Lineage (NCBI taxonomy): Eukaryota > Viridiplantae > Streptophyta > Magnoliopsida > Asterales > Asteraceae > Artemisia > Artemisia annua. The sequence continues at coordinate 138,842 of LBNU01028657.1, read as the reverse complement.
TTACATGATCACATTTGTGATTGTACAATAACCGTTTTCTATTCCGGCTTGTTTGGTAAACGTACTTAATTCTTCAAATTTTCAAATTGGAGGGTATTTTAGTCATTAAATCATGATATGAATATGTGGGTTTTACAACTATTTCCCCCTCAAAAGAATTTTCGTCCTCAAAAATGAAAGAAGGAATAATGCAGCAAAACAAAACGAACGTCTACCAGACTACAAGGAAAATGAGGGTAGCTGGCTCGCATAGAATCCTCGGTCTCCCCGGTCGCCTAACGTGGTGGATGATTCTTCCAAAGAACTTTAACAAAACGAATAACTTTATTTCTCATGACTCTCTCCTGTTTATCAAGAATGGCTTCCGGTTTATCTGGAAGTGACATATCTGGTTGAATCTAATCACAAGGGTATGACACCATATGTAGAGGATGATAATTGTATCTTCTGGAAAGGTCATATGGGATACGAACAAAATTTCAAATCAAATTAACTGTATCAAAATAGTAGAGATCTCTACAAGGAGCTTGAGATTGGTGACAAATGTATCGAGGTCAACAAAATGCAAAATCGAGTGTTCAATTTAATCAAATTATCCAACGAACACATGCAGAGTCAACACATAGTTAGAATGAACCTAAAGTCTCACAAGTCACAGAAAATTCAATGGAGTTCAAATTCTTAGCTTTATAGGTACTCCCCAAGATATCCTATAGACACCATAAGTGCACGTTATATGATGTAAGTATTATCACGTTGGCCAGGAGTCATAATACTAGCAGCATATAAATATGCCCTCATGATGGTCATACTTTATTACGAGTCGTAAACAAACAAGCCAATCTTAGTTCACCTATTATTTCTATCATCCAAGAGGTCAACTGAAATCAAGCATCATAACCAAGAGGAACATTCAATAACATAACAGCGGAAGTCTCAATGAATAACTAAAGGAAAACAAAACCACTCGCAAGAGTAACGGAAATCTACTCATATCAGTAATTAAAGTACGTCGTCTCAAGAGCATCAATTTTCCAAAATTCGCCAAAATTCCCAAAACAAGACCATTATGAAACATACGCAGAATGAACACAGAACAGAGATGTTATTGGAGAACCTAAATCATCCAAGGATCACATTACCAGGTAACAAAACTCAAGAATTTAACGAGAGTGAGCATTAGTCATCATTAACTTCATCCTTCACAGAAATAACTCATCCAAACAACAAAATGGTTTGTTCCAAAAACCACCCATTCAAAACATCAAATCTCTTCAGCTCTTAAGTAATATGTCTTCTTTTGTCTATCAATCTGGGAGTGAAACAAAACTTTTCATCAAGCCTTCTGCAGTTCTTCTTGGAATGCGATGGAGTAATGTGAATTCCTGACACAATCTTTAAATCCCATCCTCATCCAGTCTGCTTCCACTCTTAATTCATCTTAGTACAACCAAGATGAATAGGGAAGTGAGACTGCATGTCTTCATCAGCTCCAGGTTCGTCATCTTGGCTGGTTCTTGTGCTCTGCTCGTCAACTCTTCCGTCTGGCGAGGAATGTCTTCTACATTTCAGGGTAGTCATCGCTGTTGTCAACTTTAGGTTCTATCCAGCTCCATCCTCTGGTGAAAAACTTGGTGGTTCAGCAGTAATCATGACCGGAACTAAGGGTGTCATAATAATTTTCAAAATAAGGTTCATTTCTTCGGTGTACAAAATAGGTGCATGAGAAATTCACAGTCTCGAAAGTAATGCACGAGTCTCCCGAGCAATAAGGATGGCAAGGTTTAACGATCCGAAATCATGGTAGGAAGTTTCAAAATAATTCAAAATACCAAAGATGAGTCATAGTGGAACAGTCGTCAGCATCTCGAATGCTTGAGCAATCAATCTCATATCAGAATCAAATCGAATTTGACTTTCCAAGGAAGGACAGGTTAACATACCAACCTTTATCGTTCAAAGAGGAAAAGAAACATTCTTATACCCGTGGTTAAATATCACGAGACTCCTCATGGAAACAAGGATGGATAAAACAAAATCAAGTAACGTCGGAAAACTTACAGACAATTTTCAAAAGTTAGAGACGATCATAGCGTGCAACAATTACATCATCGTCATGGAGATTCTCAAAATGTCGAAGAGATATCAACAAGGGTTAACAAGTAGATCAGGGATAAAATCAAAAGAGTGTTATGCATTGCCATGCAATCTTCAATGTCTTCAGAAAACTGATGGTAGACTCAGGTGGTGCAAAGATTTCAAGTTCCAAAAAAATGATCCCAAAAGGCATAGCTAAACGTAAGGCACGAATCAGAGTAGTGCAGAAGCAAAGATACATAAGTAGAATCTTAAAGTCTACCCATTCCTTACTGGTCAAAACTTAAGTTCATTAAGGTAATTACTAAGGCAAGTTATCAAAGTGATTTCCTATGTTCCTACAGTGGAATCCTAATGGTCAAAAACTCACAAGTCTAGGTTTATGTATTATAAGTCGTCAGCCTGGGCTCTAATACCATAAATTGTAACACCCCAACCCGTCAAGGGTAAAGATATCACAATAAATAGTGTCCAACAGAGCAAAACACAAGCTTAATACTTTAACAATACAATGAGTACAAAAGTTACAAATGAATTCCAAAATAAGGAAGATACGATAATAAAACAAAGTCCATTATTTATAGAAACTCTAAGGTTGGTCCACACTCTCTCATCCCTAAAGCTAAACCCCGCATCCAAGCTTAAGTACCTGCAGCATGGAAAAGAAAACGTGGCTGAGCATGAAAAGCTCAATGAACAGATATGAAGATAACAAGCACATCAAGTAATAAGACAAGAGAGCATGAATTGAAATTACATATGGTGTCACAAGGTATATCAAAGGACTATCAAGTTTAAGTATGAAAAGTCACCGAGGTTAAGTATCAAGAATCGACAAGTGTAATAGCAATGATTAACAAGTTTCAAGGATCGTCAAGTATAATGTCAAGGGTTAAGTATAATATCAAGGTTTAACAAGTATAGTATCAAGGGTTAACAAGTTTCAAGGTTTTCAAGAATTAATAAGGGTCAAGTATTAAGAATTAGCAAGTGTCAAGTATCAAGAATTAATAATTAGTGTCAAGTATCAAGAGTTAGCAAGTGTCAAGGCTTTCAGTATTTAACCCCCAGGCACAAACAAGTATCAAGTCAAGTATCCCAAGTTGGAGTGATCAACTCCCAAGATGTGAGGGGTTGCAATGCACGCAAAACCCGGTCACCAAGTATATAATGTAGTCCAAGTCATAATCAAGATGGCCGTAGCCCAAGCAAGTATCAAGTCAAGACAAGACTAGGATGCATCCATACGCCCCTGCAGGCCAATAATAATAATAATTGTTGGGTCCAAAATTTGACCCAATTGGCCCTGACAAGATTTGAAAATAAAATAGCCTAACTTACTGAATAAAATAGTAAGTTAACCTTAAACATCAACAAGTCACTGAGTGAACAGTCACTCAGTGAGTTACCTTTAGGATGTTCAGACCGAGTCTAAGAAGAAAGACTCAATCATTTAGTGAGGCGGTACTCAATGAATGATTCCTGAACCAAAGAAGAAGGTAATGGAGTCAGTGAGTGATGACAATAACTCACTGACTCCCTGAAGCTATCTCTGAACAAACATGCTCCCTGAGGATGCCTCATGCTCCCTGAGAGTGTCTCATGCTCCCTGAGGATGTGTCATGCTCCCTGAGGGTGTCTCATGCTCCCTGAGGCATTATGACAACAAGTACAAAAGGGAGTCAAAGAAAAGTACAAGAATTGCCATAGAAGTGGGAATCTCAGTTATGACAATTCCAAAAAGGATGGTTGTTGCTTTTCCAAAAGAGGAAGATGAAGGGGGACCACTAAGAGTGGATGACAACTCACCCATCACATGTTGTACTTTGTATTTTGTGGGTATATATATGTATGTTTGTAATAGAGATAGTTATCCATTCCTACAGAATATTAGTTGTTAGGAAGATCCTCTCATTGAATCTCAAGCTTAGCTTGGATCAATGAGAGTTTTATTGTAATTCTAACGGGGATAATATACCGAAATTATCCCCGTAAAGAAGCTGAAGATGTTATCATGTAGTCATGTGTATTTTGAGTAATCTTGTAACTTTTGTTCATTATTATTAATGAAGTTCTAATTTATGTTTATCAAGATTTGCTCAATTTCATGGACCAACAAGTGGTATCAGAGCGGGTGGATTATTCTTATGATCCAGATCCGTTCATAACTGCTGATAACATTCTTCAAGTAAAAAAAAATTAAATGTGAGATCTTCAAAAACTGCTACTGTAATAGCAATTTTTGAGGGGGAGATACACACTGACTTTTGACAAAATGACAAAACAACACACACCACAACCACCCAAATCTTATCCCTACCAAAAAAAAAACCCCCACTGATTAATATAATCAGTCAACGTTCACTCCGGTCAAAACTTAACCACTATCCTATCCTATCCCACACAAAAAATACGATCAACACAAAAAAGAGGAAGGAATCCCATCAAGTGGAGTTTCGGATCTCAAACTCACAACTCAAAAACAAATCCACCACACAAAAACTCTCGATTCCCAAAGAAAAGGGAGATTGAAGCACAACTCTTACCAAAACCATAAACCCACAATCCGTATCTGTTATCATAAAAACAGATCTCAGAACTATATCCGGTCAACATATAAATCATCAGAAATTGATGAACTACAGATTCACCACAAAAATCTCACTCCAAATCACAAACCCAGAAATAATCGTACAAACAAAACCCAAGAAATCACAACTCCGACGAAGAATCAGTGAACCCAGAATTAGTGATTGTTACAGTTACGAGCTGAAGAGTAGGGAAGTAATGGTGATATGGGTTTCGTTTCTTTTGAATGATATAGGACTATTGTTATTAAGGGTCGGTTGAGATGAAAGATGGGCTTGAATCTGTATTTGTGGTGTTTGGGATGTTAAGTGTTAAAGGGATTAGGAGCAGCTACGCAGTGAATATTTAGTTGAAAAATGATGGTAAAGGGTGAACTAATAAATTAGATTTATCAGGGAGTGTTGATGATATTGTTTCAGTGTATTGGTGTTAAACTTATTAAGCTTGTGACTCAGTGAGTGTGTACTCAGGTTGTGATGATCAAATGTGGATGATTAGTTATCTCAGTGTTCAAAAAGGAACACGAATGTGGTGTTGCAAGTTGTTGAAAGGATCAGTGAGTGATATGGTTTAGAGCTTACTCTTAAAACCAAGAGTAATTGACTTCAAATGTGAGTCATTGAAAACCCGAAACCCCTGATAATAGTAACCTGATAGTTAGTAAATGCATTTCAGCTGGGCTGTAAAGGTGGTTTTCGAGCTGAGCTTTTGCAAAGATAAAAAGTGTCAGGGAAGATCGGAGTCAAAGTGTGATAAAAGAATCAGGTGGGTGAACGAATCGGCTTCAAATGGAATAGTGCCATAGTGGGATTGTTCATTAGGGAGTGTAAAGGTTAAAGACTAACTGATTTGGATTCCCTGATGAAGCAATACTCTTACAAATTTGAAGTCCCTGAAAGTATGACTCTGAAACCCGAGAGTCCCTAAAAACAGGTATAAACCTGGAAACCAAACCCGAGCCACTGATGATAAAGTGGTATGACCCTGGTGGTGTCAGTGAGTGGTGATAGATTGGTCATTGAAATATGATGACTGATCAAATCTATCAGGGAGTATCATCAGGGAGCTAAAATCTTACGAGGAGAATCAATGAGTGAGCATTGAATCAGTAAGAAGATGTATCAGTAAGGGAGTTAAACAAAAGTGGGTACTGATTAAAAGGGATCAGTTTTATTGTTTAGTCGTTGAGAAGCTGTGAAAAAAGAAGGGGGATATTAAATCAGTATGTAACCCGGTCACTGAATCTAATAACCCCACTCACTGAACCCACTGAACTCCTGCCCACTGAACTTGAACCCTTTTGTCCCTGAACCCTACCTTACTGAACCTGTTATTCAACCCCCTGACCCCTAGTCACTGTCTGAACTCACTGAACCCTCTCTCACTGAACTCTTGAACCCTGAACACTGAACCGGTCAGTGAACCCATGAACCTTGATCACTGAACCTTATTATCAAACCCCCTGACCCTACTCCTTGAACTTGATGGGTTATTATCCTGCCCTCAGGTCACTGAACACACAACCCTTACTCACTGAAACTACTCGAGAACCCCTGCTCCTGAACCCCAATCCATCATTTACTACCAACTTCACCTAGGCTATTTGTATATTCAAATAGGGGGAGACTGTTGGGTCCAAAATTTGACCCAATTGGCCCTGACAAGATTTGAAAATAAAATAGCCTAACTTACTGAATAAAATAGTTAGTTAACCTTAAACATCAACAAGTCACTGAGTGAACAGTCACTCAGTGAGTTACCTTTAGGATGTTCAGACCGAGTCTAAGAAGAAAGACTCAATCATTCAGTGAGGCGGTACTCAATGAATGATTCCTGAACCAAAAAAGAAGGTAATGGAGTCAGTGAGTGATGACAATAACTCACTGACTCCCTGAAGCTATCTCTGAACAAACATGCTCTCTGAGGATGCCTCATGCTCCCTGAGAGTGTCTCATGCTCCCTGAGGATGTGTCATGCTCCCTGAGGGTGTCTCATGCTCCCTGAGGCATTATGACAACAAGTACAAAAGGGAGTCAAAGCAAAGTACAAGAATTGCCATAGAAGTGGGAATCTCAGTTATGACAATTCCAAAAGGATGGTTGGTGCTTTTCCAAAAGAGGAAGATGAAGGGGGACCACTAAGAGTGGATGACAACTCACCCATCACATGTTGTACTTTGTATTTTGTGGGTATATATATGTATGTTTGTAATAGAGATAGTTATCCATTCCTACAGAATATTAGTTGTTAGGAAGATCCTCTCATTGAATCTCAAGCTTAGCTTGGATCAATGAGAGTTTTATTGTCATTCTAACGGGGATAATATACCGAAATTATCCCCGTAAAGAAATTGAAGATGTTATCATGTAGTCATGTGTATTTTGAGTAATCTTGTAAATTTTGTTCATTATTATTAATGAAGTTTTAATTTATGTTTATCAAGATTTGCTCAATTTCATGGACCAACAATAATCATAGCAGCAGTCGATAACAAGAATCAGGGACGGTGGGGGACATCTCTCCGACCCCACTAGAGTACATAACATTGGTGCATCATTGCTATGGTTGTGGCTACTCCACAACAAGTAGCTCCTGGGTAAAATACTGAAGGGTCAAGTGGTCAAGGTTCAATATCAAGTACAAGTGTCAAGTAATAATCAAAGGTTCAAGTCAAGGGTTCCATATCAAGGGTTCAATATCAAGGGTCAATATCAATATCCATGTCAAGGGTTCAATATAAAGGGTGAATATCAATATCCATGTCAAGGGTTCAATCAAGTAATATAAAGGAGAGAGAGAAAAGTCATGAGAGTCAAGTAATTGTACTCTTACTGAAAGAGTACGGAATATCTGTACCTTAGTCCCATACCAAGCAAGGTCACAAGACAATCAAGAGAGAAATGGATCACTCCCACTTCACCGAACCTAGAAGAGAATGGAATACGAATCAAGACGAGTCCGAATTACTTAAGTTACCTCTTTTAGTTATCTTTTCATTTTTAGAAACTTTCCATATTTAGCAGCTTTCTATTTTAGGTAACTTTCCATATTTAGTAACTTCCCACTTTAAGTAGTTTAAACATTTTAGGAGAGCAAGTTTCCTTATTTGGAGAGTTTCCAATTTTAGAAGGTTTCCATAAATAGTACTTTCCAAGAATAGCAGGTTTCCATAATTAACAGATTCCCAAATTTAGCAAGTTCCCAAATATTAACATATTCTTATAGGTTAGTCTTATCATATTATCAATTTTCATAGCCTCGTCTGTTATGGATTTCATTTTATAGACAGTTCCCGAGATTAGGGTTTCATTTTATAACACATTAACTTAAGTCAATACAACATTTAAGAGCACACACCAAGAGGGACATGCGATAGGCCACCAAACCATCAAGTTAACACATTAGACATATGCATATAAAAATGACGGTTTTCTCAAAGAATTTAGCCCATAAAATGGATTGTTTAAAACGTATCAGAAATCCAAAATAAAAATCACCAAAATTCTGACAGAAGCACATATGTCTTGAGAGTCTACATGAATTTTCCCAGATTTTATTTTTAAGTGTAACTCCATATGAAAAATCGTTTTCGCAGACCTACCCAGAAAACTAGCTGCACAAATATGCAGAAAGTTTGCACTTAACATACCTATTTAAACAGCTTAGAAAAATTCACAAACATTCCAGTAAGTCACACATAACCCAAATATTACCCCCATAAAAGGAGAGCTCCTAACTCCTTACGGTTTGAAAATGAAAAATCAAAAGCCACTACTGAATTTAATTTCTGCAAACACAGATTTGACATATCATCACACAAAATTCAAAAATACACCCAAATCAATCTCAATCACCTCCAAATCAATTGGAACATTTAATTAGGACCCTAAAATGCGTTTATAAGCAAAATTTATGAATTAACCAATTACCGATTTTGTCTTATGATGCACACATTTTCAGCAATCAAATCTGTCTAGAATTACAATACATAAAAACAAAATTCCTTTACTCCTTTTAATTCAAAAATCAACAAACTAATTATCTAATTCATATCATATCATCATTATAAACATGTTATCATCATTAAACATCAAAAATCATCAAGAACCCATATAGTAAGATATAGGTCAATCCATACATGTATCCAAAATCCCATTTTCATCAATTTAACCAAACAAATCAATCACATAAAATACCAAATCAATCTAATTATGAAGTTAAGCATCAATTACATATAATCATCAAATTAACAATAAAATTCATCCATGGTGAACCCCTAGGTGGCGGCCAAAATAAGAACAAGCAAACAATCCGGTTTTGATTCAAACAAACGTATTTATGTATTCAAATGTTACCACAAGCATGTTTTAATCAACATATCATCAAGTTAATCAAAGTTTATCAATTTCCTCATCGAAATTAATATGGGTCGATTTATGTATATATTGTATATCAATTCATATGTTTTTGGTTCTTGAGTATAATGATATTCATGATGAAAGGAATTGAAAGAGATGAACAATAATTAAATTAGAAGATACCAAACTCTTCTTAGTGGTGATGTAGGCTCGAATGGGAAAGAAAACACAAGAAGGATGCCTTCAAAAACCTCCAAATGGATCCCTACGTGTACCAAATCTTCTCACGAGTGCGTACCAATAATCACCAATGATTCAAGGGCAATATTTTGATGTGGATGTTGTTAGGGTTGATGGAGGAGGCGTACAAAATTTCCAGGGAAGAAGGAATGGTTTTATATATTTTTTTCTTAGGTTAAATGGAATTAAGGGAAATTGTTAAATTTAAATTTGGTAAATGGGCAAAAATCATGGGATTTGATCCCATCCTCAAACTCACGGCCAAGGGGAGAAAATTGGTCAAATTTATAATTTTTATTAACTAAAAACTTAGGATAGTCATGGTAAATGTATTTTTAAGGTTGTGTACAAGTTTTAATGTTTTTGGACCCCTTTAGGTCACGTAACGCGCAACACTTATGTTTTTATCCAAATTTCACATTCTTAAGTTTATATAATGTTGTAGTAGCTCAAATGTGATTTACTTGAAGTTACATGATCACATTTGTGATTGTACAATAACCGTTTTCTATTCCGGCTTGTTTGGTAAACGTACTTAATTCTTCAAATTTTCAAATTGGAGGGTATTTTAGTCATTAAATCATGATATGAATATGTGGGTTTTACAAGGTGAGTTTTTTCACTTTTATACACTCTTTACAATTTTATGTATAGCTCGAATCCCATTTAGTTTGCCTTGATATTTCGTTAATAATATTAACAACTGATGAACTCAAATAAGTACATATTATTATCATCATTTATCCTATTTATTTGACTTTTTTTTTACTTTATTATATATGAGAATCGGTACTTTAATGTTTACTTTAGTGATTCTCAGGTAAAAATAGGTAATAGGTGAAACTTGGCGATTTTGGACTAATTATGGAGCAAAACGAGCAAGATGTCAAAAGTCTACTAAAATCCAAAAGATGCGCCGTATCTCTCTCAACAGATACGTCACAATATCATACTTAGATTAATTCAAAGACCATTGCCTGACTTTGAAGAATGCGCCTCATGGAATTCTACCATGCGCCGCTTATGAAACTTTGGTCAACAAAGAAGATCAAGCTTGTTCTACTCGAGATACGCCGCATTACACTTCTGACATACGGCGTATCACTATCAAGACTTCACCAGATACAATCCAAGATACTGAAGGACATGCGCTGCATAAAGATTCAAGTTATGCTGCATCTGAAGTCGGTGTACGAATATTGCAGAATATATTCATCTTGGACCCCACACGAAGTTAATTCAATGCGCCGCATCTACCCATTACATGCGCCGCATCGAACCCTAACACAGAAACTATAAATACCCCAAGACCTAGACGAATTTTGTGTACAACATAACCCTAAGGAGCTGAGGTCAATCGAAGAAGCAACACAAGACACACCCAAATCGAAGATGTTACAGCTGTAAGAAGGTCCTGCATGTATTTATTTCATTAAGTAGGTTTGTGTTATTGTAATAGTACACTTTAATTCATCAGGATAGATGGGCATGTGTATGTGACTACGGAAAATCATACACGCCTCTTAAAATTGTTTTCCCATAAATTAAAGTTTATATGATGATGTATTTGGTGACTTATATTAGTGCATTGATAACCTCTGTGTCTAGCTGAGCATTGCTTGGGCTGCCATACCCCTTCCTCGCCTATTTAATCCAACGTCTTTGGATGAATAGGATAGTCATAAGTAATTATTAAGGGTGGACCCGCCGATATGATGAGAGCCACCAAGAAAGATTTAATTATATAAACTTCATATAAAACTGGAAATAAAACAAGCTACTTAATTATCAGGACAGGTCTTCTTATAGTTTCTATTATCTATTTGTGTACGTGTATGCTATTCGCTGATTCGTGCTCATTAGTTTAATTTACTGTTTAATAAAACCAAAATGTGTCAGTCTCTCAGGCTAAACCCCCTTTGCGTTAGATTAGGCTGTAAAACTAACTTAGGATATTAAAACACTGATTAGGTTGACTAGATAAATCGTTTCACTCCTAGTGATCGACACTCTACTTACCATTATATTCATGCTGACCGGGTACATTGCTCGTTAAATGTGTGTGTTATTGATAATTCGGCTAAATATAAATGTAAAACTTGAGTAGGAATTAACACTGCTAAACCGCAACGACACATCACGCGCACCAAGTTTTTGGCGCCGCTGCCGGGGAGTGAATTGTATTTATCTGTTATTTTGATTAGTAATTTAATTAGATTTTCTTTTTATTAGGTTATTAGATTCTAACCACTAACTTTGTTGTATATTAATTAGATTGCATTCATTTTATAATTTGCATATTTACTATTTTTGTTTGTTTTTATTTTCCGTAAATTTTCTTTTTATTTTTATTTTATTTTTCTTTATTTTTTTTACTAACTGCTGTCATTGTATTGTGCTGATACAAACGATACGGCGCATCTGTTTTACAGATGCGGCGTATTGCGTTTTAATTTTATAAATACAACGCGTTTAATAATTCGAGTACGATGTATCTTTCCCAATCTACGTCGTATTCTGTTTTTAATAAGAACTTTTCGAAACCTTAACGCCATACGACACATCTGTTTCTGCAGATACGGCATATTTTATATTTAAAAAATCAAAAACAGTTTTCGAATTAATTAAACAGAAGCGACGCATCGATTTTATCAATACGGCGCATCTACTGAATCAAATATCTTGTATTTTGAAACGTGACGAAAATACGGCGCATTAGCTTATGCTTATGCGGCACAATTAATTTTTATAAATGTAATTGATTTTTAATATTTAACAGGTACGGCGCATTCTAATTCAAAAAGCGGCGTATCTATTTTCTAAATAAAAGTCTGATTTAACTTTAACGTAATAAGATACGGCGTATCCTTTTTACAGGATACGACGCATCGTCTGCTAATATCAACAACTTTTATTCTTAAAATTCGTTTCCTAATTTATCACTTTCTCTTCCAGCGAACAAATCCTACTGACGATTTTACATGTGATGACAGGTATTACTATGGAAGATTTATCAATGAACGAATATCTTGCTATGGAGCACAAGGTGAATAAGCATTATGAAAGGTCCCATACCAAGAACCTGTTAATTTTGGCAAGTGATGATGAGTGTGATAATTATGGAGTTAACTTGAGTGAGTTCCGAGCTATATGTGATACTGAAAGCTCAACATTGAAGAAGGAACTACTACTTTCGGATTTACTTGCTAATTTCGATGCTATTTCTTGCAACTTACCTACGATCGATGCTTTGCTCAAATTCGAATCTCTCACCAACATGCCCGTATGGTCATTGGAAGTTTATGAAGATGTCAACATCAATGTACTCAATATTGACGCTGATTTATTTCCTGGGAAACACCTCTTGAAACCATATTTATGGAATTCAAACGCTTGAGCAACATAGTGGATGGTTTATTCACTTATAACTTACTAATGAGCTACCCTGAAGATGAATTACTCCTCTTATGGCCAATCATTGAATCCAAAGGACTAGTTTGGACTACTATCGAGGAAAAAGATCGGAAGTTTCAAATTGAATACATGAACTCAACTGTCACAAATACAATTTCAGGTCATTTCCAAACCTCGACAATTTACTATTCACAAGTTACTATTCATCATTGACTATTCACCGATCACTATTCATTGTTTCACTATTCATCGTTTTCGGAGTCAGTTTTTGATTTTGAGAAGTGTTAAAAAAATTTACTATTCACGTGACACTATTCATTCCTGGAAGGAAAACACTATTCATGATCATCATGCATCATTAGTAGGGACACATCATATAGACTAGAGTAGTCTACATCTCATACATCATCTGTATATTAGGTCATGCACGGGTTTGTGTGATTTTCATTAGCGTATGTTCAAATGTTTAATAAACGTTGCCAATTAGTTTTACTACTAACATATACCCGATACTCCCGTCTACGATCATAATATATTTTCATACTTATTATTATAATATAAAATTTATATTATTAATTTACCCGGCGTTTTGAGACTTGTTGCTATATTTTCCGGTATACGCTAAAAATTTCATCAGATCACGATATCTCAACACTACAATTATTTTAAAACCCAATTCTCATCAGGAATGTAAATTTATAATTTTCACAACGACGTCACATTTTATTTGGTACAGTTAAACTTTATTTCTAGCAAACTCGGTACCCGGTATTACCTAAAACTAATAATATTTGACATAATCTACACAATATCTTACAAAATCTTACACAAATCCCTCCAAAGCTTGTACTTCTTGTCTAAATAATAATATATACACTTATACATAGATATTTTCATTTCCATAATACAAGTAACTCAAGAAAAATATATCTCTTCTTTCTCTCCTCTCCAACTCACGGCCAAACCACAAGAACAAGGAAGAAACCAAGAATTTTCAAGTTCAAGTATTTTCTCAAGTCATATTAGTATCCTAGTTAAGGTTTTGAAATAAAAACCTCAAGGATAATTAAGTGTTTTACTTCAAAATCACCACAAATATTCAAGTAAGTTTCAAGTAAAGTTTTCCTACTTTTATTACTTCCATTCACTATATTTTCATGTTCTAGCAATTAAGTATGCAAGTAAACCTATGTTATATACCACTTGTAGTTATATTTTGGCACTAAAATGCGTATGGAATTTTACTAATAATCTTTTGAGCCCCATCATTCTTGGTGATGTTTAGGACTCCATGACACCCTAAGAAGGTGTATGGTAGATTAAGGGATGTTTTGAAGTTGATTGGAGTATATTTTGACAAGTAGTTAACTAGATAAATCTATTTTAGACACTATATAAATGTTTCTGTCCCATTTTGCAAAACGTGGAAAGATTAGTGGTAAAGGGGTAATTTTGGACCAAAGATTCAGAAAATACATTCAAAACGAAACTATGGCCATTGTAAAGAACAAAAACGGACTTATAACGACCGAGATACAAGCGTTCCAAACCCGATGTACACAACACTTTTCCATGTTCGACGCCACGTTTCTCATTGTTAGACTCGTTTTTGGAAAATTAACATCTGTGACTAAAAGTTAGTTCACCTAGCCTAGTTTTTAAAACATCCAACCGTTCATCAAACGGATTAATAACGAATAACATATGCCCTTCCAAACTTTCCCGAAAACTGAACAGAAACTGCCAAAACAGCCCAAACACCTTACTTCACGGCTATTTTTCTTTATGATCGAGACCCGTATGGACATAACTTCAGTGTTACGATTTCTAGATAATGTTACAAGCATTCTAAAACTACTGAGCATTTTTCCTAACTCTTAATATACACTATTTCGCGACTAGTTTTACGAGGCCATTTAGTCGTATTTTCAAAGTTATGAAAATGTCATCTTACGACAAAAACAATATATTTACCGCTAAAACACCACACAAGGATCGTAGAGTACCGTTTCAACATATTTACATGAAAAGTGTTTATTAACTTCACGAGACGTCAAATGTATTTTTTCGACGACAAACGTTATTTTCAAATTTCACGAGTGGTATCGCTAACATACATATTTGCATGTGTAGCATCATGTCATTGCTTACATTAGGTCATATAATTCATATTAGGTTGCGGTTAGAGATTGTGTCTCATTCCAGTGTATCCACTTTTGTCATCGTAGCTATCGCACCAGTTGAGTTTTCATAGCACCCCTCTTTTACCCGTTTTATAAATGTTTTAGGGGAGATACAAGCTCAATTACATGTTTTAAACTTTATGCTCGTTTTACATTTAAACTCATTGTTCGTTTTACAACTAAACATCTTGCTTGTTTTACTTGTAATGTGACTTGTCTTTTAAACATTATTAATTGTTTATATGGCCTCATTGTCAAAATTGTTTATATGACGACATTATCACATTTACCTTTATATAGTGATGTTGCTTCACTTATCTTTGAATCTTGGTCCAAATATTACTTTTGTTTACATAAACTAGATCATATTTGGCAGTGGGTTGTAAACACACAGGTTGTAAGTATTGTATGGGCGGGGCTTGGAACTGGGTGGATTTACAATGCCTTTGCTGGGAAATTTTCATTCAAATATTACATTCTTTTTCACAAAACTCTATGAACTCACCAACCTCGTGTTGACGCTTTAGCATGTATTTTCAGGTATTAAGCAATGGCACGCTACTGGAAGTTTTTGGCAGGGCATGGCATGGTCATAGAAGACTCTGATATTCATATGGGGACCGTTTAAACTATTTTTAAGGGCCTAATTCCGCACTACTATTAACAATGTAAATTCAACACTTTTGTTAAAAGACTTTATTCTAAATGATTGATATGAAAACCGTTCTTTGCACTTGCATTGTGATACCAATTGAGTTGCACCCCAGCGGCATGTAAGCTTCCGCTGGACCCGATTTTGGGGGTTTGACATATTGGTATCAAAGCCTTGGCTATAGAGAACTGGGTGTTTTTAAAACCTAGACTATTGCTACTTTCACGAAAACTTAACCGTATGACTGCCACGTACATGCCTGCCAAGCTGATGCCTCCTTTGTAGTTTGTTGCTGACATATTTGATGAGATTGATCTCATTATCAGATATATTATACTCACTTGCTCTAGTTGATTATTATATTGTCTTCCATATAAGCATGCTCACATATACCATATGTCACCGCGTCATGCTTTTTCCTTACGTAATTTCATCATTCGACCTCTAGTTTTGGTCACCTGCCTTAGTCTTTCAGAACATCTTTTCATATATGAAGGACATAGTATTAGTAACTGAGCTGAGTATTTCAAAATTCATGGAACCTCGGTAGAATGTAGACTAGTCATCTACATTCAACCCGGAACAGTGGGATATAGCCTGACCACCTATATCTAAGTCAGAGATGAATTGTGCAATACTGGGAATGGTTATAATAAAATTATGTCCGGGTTACATTTCTACTTGACTTTTAAAGGTTTCATTCATGTGTGCATACTCAATCGTTGCAAGAACATTCACACCTTCATCACATCGTGAACCGCCACCTAGAACCACGTCAACTAATCATAACTCAACCTCAAGCTTAAATTCTATGGCAATCCACATTAGGGCACCTACTTCTAGGAAACGTCTTATTTACGTTTCACCCTTCTTTTCTTGTTTTGAAGAGCTATGCCGCCAAGGAAAGCTAAAGCTACTCCAACTATGACACCAGCTGCTATTTGGAAACTTGTTAAGGATAGTATAGCCGAGGCACTAGTGACAGAACGAGCGGCTGTGGCTGATGTTGTTTCCGAGGCTGCTGTTGCTGCTGAAAATGCCAGGCCTGCTGATGCTGCGGCTGCAGGGGCTACATGAGGGTCTGGAGTTTGTAAGTGTACATGCAAAGACTTTAAGAATGGCGATCCCACCAATTTCAAAGGCACGGAAGGAGCCACTACTATGGTTCATTGGTTTGAACATATAGAATCTGTGTTTCATCTATGCAACTACCCAGAGGAGTACAAAGTGAAGTTTGCTGCAAATACACTTATTGATGAAGCTATTCCGTGGTGGAATTCGTATGCAAAACCCATGGGAATGGAAAATGCTCACAAGCTTACGTGGGATGAATTCAAGAAGTTGCTGACTATGAAGTTCTGTCCACGCACTGAAATAAAGAAGTTGGAAACAGAGTTTTATGAGCTAGTGACAGCAGGTAATGATATCGAAGCATATATCTGAAGGTTTCAGGAGTTGGCTGTCTGATCGTTCATGTCTAGCAAGCAAGCTTGTAAACCACTAGGATAGTTGTCCCAACGAGGGTTGAAATTGATCTTATCACTCGAGTCGTGAGTTATGTGAAGAGAATAGTTTTAAAAGCTGTGATTTGGTTTAGTTATACTATGAAACTTGTTAAAAACTTTAAATGAAATAAAGAACGAGATAAAGAGAAATAAATTGATCGATAAAAGAAAACATTAAACTAAGTTGTATATAAAAGAAATGAAA
Source organism: Artemisia annua (assembly GCA_014162995.1). Classification (NCBI taxonomy): domain Eukaryota; kingdom Viridiplantae; phylum Streptophyta; class Magnoliopsida; order Asterales; family Asteraceae; genus Artemisia; species Artemisia annua. The sequence goes on along the minus strand of LBNU01028657.1, from coordinate 121,599 downwards.
AGAAAAAGAAATTAAGAAAATGTTTTTGGATTTTTAAATTTAATTGACGAAAGAGAATTAAACTAAGTTAAAAGGTTTAAAAGAAAATTCGACAGAGTAACGGTAAGAAATGAAATAAAGAAAACTCCACTCGATAAACGATGGAGGAAATAAGCCAAGCTTAGCTAAACAAACTAGCAAGATTACACGATACTAGCGAAACTAAAGAAACTAGCAAGACAAAAGAAACTAGCGAAAGGAAAAATGAAACTAACAAAAGAAAGAACAAACTAGCAAAACAAATGAAACTAGCAAGAAAGAACAAACTAGCAAAACTAACCAAACTAGCAAAGAAAGTTGTTACTAGCAAAAGAGACAATACTAGCAAAACTAATGATACTAGCAAAACAAAAGAAACTAGCGAAAGGAAAAATGAAACTAGCAAAAGAAAGAACAAACTAGCAAAACAAAAGAAACTAGCAAAAGAAAGAACAAACTAGCAAAACTAACCAAACTAGCAAAGAAAGTTAAAAACCAAACTCGCAAGAGTTTTGAAGTCCAAACTCGCAAGAGATTTGAGACTGAAACTCGCAACCATGCCTTGCCAAGATGAAACTCGCAAGGAAATTTATTGCTTACTCGCAATTGAGCCCAAACTCGCAAAAATGATGAAACTAGCAATCCAAAGACAAAACTCGCAAGGACCCTAAATAAAACACTACTCGCAAGAACATATTATAAATGAAACTCGCAAATACCCTAAAAATGCTACTCGCAATAATTTTAGAAAATTTACTACTCGCAAAAACCTAAGTTTAGAAAACAATACGTAATATATTTTTTTAGGGTTTGTAATAATATGAAACTAATTTTTAACGTGTAAAAGTAATTTTGAGACAATTAGAACTTGTAAACATTACCTACTAAGCAAACTAAAATAACAAATAAGTTTAAAATAAGCTCAACGAGCCCTATATAAGCTAGGACAAAATCTAGGGCTTGTAACTTTGTAAACCAAATTTTACATGAGAAAAGATTAAAAAGCAAAGAAAACTAATAGAAAACTTAAATATTAAGCTAGAGAAGAACTTTTACATAAGCTTTTACAAGCTAACAAAACCCAAATAAGCTCAAGTCATCATAAAGAGGCACGAAAATTTCTTTTCATGCAAAGGTGGTGCAAGACTTATGTAAGCTTATTGTGGATCAAGATAGAAGTAAAGAAGCTTGAATAAGATGTAGAAATATAAAAGAAAGATTGAAATAAGCTAGGAAATAAGCAAAGTAAAATGACTAAGACATGAAATAAAAGCTTGCATTAATATGAAAATTACACTACAACTAGAAAATAAAACTAGAAACTAACTAAGGCTAACCACTATAAAATGAAGCCTAAGGGGAGTATTTAAGGGGGCCATGGAGGCTTGCCTTGTTTACACTTTGACACTTAGCCCCTTGATCTTCTAAATTAAGTGAATTCTAAGCATAAACTAGAGATACAACGCTTTTAAACTTTCTAAAACTACAACTTGAGTCCTTGTAACTTTGAGGTAATGTGTTGACAAGATTTCCAAAGATCTTCAATAGTATAAAAGTGATCACTTNTCAAAAACTACAACTTGAGTCCTTGTAACTTTGAGGTGATGTGTTGACGAGATTTCCAAAGATCTTCAATAGTATAAAAGTGATCACTTGCTCGGATTTAGAAAGTTTAACTTCATAATCATCTTGGAGCTTTGATTAAGCGTCTCTTGTACTTTCTTGAGCCTTTGAGAAATAATTCGTCTTCACGGGCTTTCACAAGTAAATTTCATCTTTAACTTCATTTTCAAACTCTTTTCCACATCTCGTGCTCGTTTTGGGCTTTTAGGTTGCTTTTCATGTTGTTTTTGCAATATCCTTACCTGCACAGTCATAAACACAAAAACACGATATTTTTGGCTTTGAACGTTAGTTTTTGGTCTATAATAGTCTAATACTGGTGAATAAAAGGTATGTGAATAAGCACATATCAGTGACAATGAGGTCGAGCAATAAAATGTATGTGTTATGTGTCGAAATAGAGTTTAATGAGGCCAAACCAAACGTTCCAAATTCATTTCTGAAACAGTTTCTAGGTCAAAAATATTCTAAGTGTTTTACTTATATTCGAATAGGTCTAGACCACTTAGAAATGTGTCGAGATAATTGGTTAAACGTTACTGTCTGTTTCAAAACTTTGTTATTCTCATTAGTTTGGGTACTAAACATTATATATGTCGAATAAAAAAATACATGTCGCGTTTTTAGATTTCAAAATAAATGGACAAGAAACTCGAATGAAATGAAAAGAAATATGAACAAGAGTATTTCCATTTCTCACCTCACCTCTAGGGGTGGAGTAAAATGGTACGTATGGATGAAGTTGGTACGAAGGATCAACACAGCTTGGTACACGACCTTCCAAAGGTTCAAAACGAGCTAATGTGGTACTCCTTGGTTCACTTCTACACTTCGTACAATGGGAAAAAGGTTCGTCCCAATTCGACACTTAAAATCTTCACGTAAAGAACTATTTTTGGTCTGTTTTGTGTGTGTGTTCGTTTTAGCTTGCATGGGAATGTTTTTATAACGTTTTTTANCAAAATCCCCCAGACTAAGGTATTGCGTGTCCTCACGCAATGTAATCACATCACGCCTTAAGGATAAATAATTTCAAAACCTCTCCTTACTAACTTTGAAAAGTAGCAAAACGTTCAAGAGAAAGTCGAAATCATTTATTCCCTAAAATGCCCCGGTTTTCCATTTTAGACTGTGTACATCATATATTACACTACTTTAGCTTATGACGGTGTGCTTGACTTTCATTATCTTTCAATAACGATTAAGGGTCATAGAGTAAGAACACGATTCATAGAAAAGTGACCGATTGGATAAAACTCATCGTCCCTGATTTTTCACAAGTCCCAAACTAAGTGCAAAAACGAGATCACCGCTTACTTAGACGCTAGATAACAATACCACTCATGGAAGTTACTTGTGTGTGGTCACCATCAGCTCCCAGATCTTAGTGCATCTAGAATTTTTTAATTGATTTGAGAAATGAATTGCTTCATATTTTCTCGTTTCAATATGATTTAGTCCGATAAAGATACCAAATTCAAACGCTAAGTAGTTATCGATCTTGCCTTAAGAAGGTTTGCAAGAGAGATGTGGTCCACATCAAGGATATTGGATACATACAAAGACTTTGGAATACATCAAAAATAGACATAAGTTGGCGAGTACATTTCACGTGCACCTAATGCGTCCGATCTAGGATCGTAACATGCACCTCACGCGCGACCAACTTTAGTCTTAACACTAGAACTGATAATCCATAAAATCTTCAACATACATCCTTATTCTTGGATTTTTTTTTCTCATTTTTTTCTTTTTCTTGATACTTTTTTTCACTTTTTGTTTTTCTTTCTTTTTCTTGCCTTAGTAACTTCTCAACTCCGAACCTTCACGGTTTCAATCCAAGACCTACCGCCAACTGCTAGGGTTGGAATCTAGGATCCAAGGCCCGATCTCAATCGGAAGTCTTAAAGCACCTTAGCTCATACATAATAACGGGCTTTAGGGTAGCTCCGAAACCACATGCGTATTACGCTTATTCAACGATATACAATACAACTTAATGACGTGTATCCATGATGTGTACCCAATTTCCCAAGCAAAGATTCTCTTAAGAAGATAAAGAACTACTCATCGGCTAAACCTAACATCTTTAATTAGCACACAAGATATGGGGTGAAACAAGCTGATGGGAACGAAAGGCCACAAGTACCTTCTATGAGCTTTAAAGAGAACCACTACTCCACGTATGGTAACTAACTTCTAAATAAACACTATCATATCTCATTCTCCGCATTTTGAAAATCTCAAATAATGAGATCCGCGGATACTTAGCCGATAATTTTAAGCCATGCATATATAAAGTAAAGTACGGGAGCCGACAAAAGAGTAGCTCCTTGTGTACAAAACTAGCAAAAGCTTTTATGATCATCTTTGGTTAAGGGAACATGCTAGGGCTCAACACGCCCGGATCAAGTCAAAATTTTTATTCCCACTCTTACCTAGTAGGAAAGTCAAACTCGGTGTCAAAACTTTTATTCTATTTTTGTATTTTTATATTTTTCTCATTTTTTTGTGCTTTTTGCTTTGAAAATTTTCAAAAATTTTCAATTTTTTTTGGATTTTTGAGGAAAGCGGGGTTGCGTAAGTAAACGACAAAGATGAAAGTGCTAGGTCAATCAAATCGAAGATTCACCCCCCCCCCAGACTAAAGATAAACATTGTCCTCAATGTTTTCAAGGTAAGGGTAATCCTAACAATAATTCTAAGGCCGTTTATTAAGTATGCCAAAGATACCATTAGTCGATAAGATTTGGATATAGGATTTCCAAGCAAGCAAGATATGGGACTCGAGTGGAGATGAGATGATCCACGAGCACGAGAGTCATCATGAATTGGAGAAATCCTGCACAAACACAAACAACCAAGCAAACACAAGATTGGAAGAGGTCGCCCTCCTCGCGTTACTTATTAGAAACTAGAAAACATAGATGGATAAGCATGGGGTGCCTCCCACGAAGCGCTTTGTTTTTGATCATCGAGTCACTTAGCTTGACTCTATCCCCGAATTTAGTTGTCCTTGAGGAAAGTTTGGAGATCCGGGATCACCGAAGGTAGATCCCCTCCAAAGTAGTGTTTCAAACGATGACCGTTTACCTTAAAATTTTGCCCATTTGGTTGTGAAAGTTCAATAGTACCATAAGGAAAAACTTGGGCAACGGTAAACGGTCCAGACCAACGGGATTTTAGCTTTCCAGAAAATATTTTTAACCTTGAGTTAAAAAGCAAAACTTGATCACCGACATTAAAAACACGATTTTTGATTTTTGAATCATGAATCCGTTTTGTTTTCTCCTTGTAAATTAAAGAATTTTCATAAGCTTGATCACGGAGTTCATTCAACTCATTCAACTGGATTTTTCGGTGATCACCCACGGTTTTTAAATCATAATTCACATGTTTTAAGGCCCAGTAGGCGCGATGCTCTAGCTCAATCGGAAGATGACATGCCTTTCCGTACACGAGCTTGTAAGGGGTACAACCAATTGGTGTTTTATAAGCTGTGCGGAAGGCCCAGAGTGCATCATCTAACTTGTCCGACCAAGAAGAACGATTCTCACCCACGGTTCTTTCCAAAATTCTTTTTAGACCACGATTCGACACCTCGACTTGACCACTAGTTTGAGGATGATAAGCGGTACTTAGTCGATGGGTAACACCATATTTCGACATAACTTTTGAAAATCGGTCATTACAAAAATGAGTTCCACGGTCACTGATAATAGCTCGAGGTGTACCGAATCTGGCAAACAAACTTTTCAAAAATTTTACAACCACTCGGGCGTCGTTAGTTGGAAAAGCTTTTGCTTCAACCCATTTAGAAAGATAATCGAATGCCACGAGGATGTATTTGTTTTTGTTTGAAGATGGAAATGGTCCCATGAAATCCATTCCCCAAACGTCAAAGATTTCACAAACTTGGATGGAGTTTTGAGGCATCTCATCCCGCTGTGAAATTTTTCCTTGTCGTTGGCACGCGTCACAAGACTTCACCAGGTCCTGTGCATCGCGGTAGATCGAAGGCCAGAAGAAACCGGAGTCAAAAACTTTTTTTAGCAGTAAGATTAGCACCATGATGTCCCCCTGTGGGGCCATTGTGGCATGCCATCAAAATAGCTTCGGCCTCTTTACCATGGACACATCTCCGAATGATTTGGTCCGCACAAATTTTGAACAAATAAGGGTCTTCCCAAAAATAATGTTTCACATCTTTGNCACCAGGTCCTGTGCATCGCGGTAGATCGAAGGCCAGAAGAAACCAGAGTCAAAAACTTTTTTAGCCGTAAAATTGGCACCATGATGTCCCCCTGTGGGTCCATTGTGGCATGCCATCAAAATAGCTTCGGCCTCTTTCCCATGGACACATCTCTGAATGATTTGGTCCGCACAAATTTTGAACAAATAAGGGTCTTCCCAAAAATAATGTTTCACATCTTTGAAAATTTTTTTTTGGCCTGGGTCGACATTCCTTTTCTTATAAAATTCCCCGCATGGTAGTTTGCAAAATCGGCAAACCATGGGGTATTAGAATCACCAAGTGACACGCTCCCAAGGGATTCGAGAGGAAATGAGTCATCAATATCCTTTTTCTCGAGCTCGCCTTGGTGAGGATTTTCAAGACGGGACAAATGGTCAGCAGCTACGTTCTCCGATCCTTTTTTATCTCTAATTCAAACTTTAAACTCTTGTAAAAGGAGAATCCAGCGCATAAGTCTTGGTTTGGCATCAGGCTTGGTCATTAAGTATTTTAAGGCAATATGGTCCGTATACACTATGCATTTCTTTAAAAGAAGATATGGTCGAAATTTTTCAAAAGCATAAATGACTGCCAACATCTCTTTTTCAGTTGTGGTGTAATGAAACTGAGCACTGTTCATGGTTTTGCTTGCATAGTGTATAGGCCGAAAATATTTGTCCTTTCGTTGCCCCAAGACTGCCCCAATTGCATAATCACTAGCATCACACATTAATTCAAAGGGCAAATCCCAATCGGGGGCAACTAAAATAGGAGCCTTCGTCAACTTCTTTTTAAGGGTATTAAATGCTTCAATGCACTCATTGGTGAAGATGAACGGGGCTTCCTTTTCTAAAAGGTGAGTCAATGGTCGGGCTATTTTGGAAAAGTCTTGTATGAAACGTCTATAAAAGCCAGCATGACCGAGGAAACTTTGAATTCCCTTGACGGTCGTGGGATGAGGTAATTTTGCGATAACATCGACTTTGGCACGGTCGACCTCAATCCTGGCTTTAGAGATTTTATGGCCGAGGACTATACCCTCTTTAACCATAAAGTGACACTTCTCCCAATTTAGAACTAGGTTAGTGTCTTCACACCTTTGGAGCATTTGTTCTAAATGGGAGAGACAAGACGAAAATGAATCACCATACACGGAAAAATCATCCATAAAAACCTCCATTGTCTTCCCGATCATGTTTTTAAAAATAGCGGTCATACACCTCTAGAACGTGCCTGGGGCATTGCATAAGCCGAAGGGCATACGTCTATAGGCAAACGTTTCGTAGGGACAAGTAAAAGTGGTTTTCTCCTGATCGGGAGGATCAATGGGAATTTGAAAATAGCCAGAAAAACCATCAAGAAAACAATAAAACTCATTTCCTGCAAGTCGTTCAATCATTTGATCCATGAAAGGAAGCGGAAAATGGTCCTTTCGAGTTGCTTCATTGAGCTTTCGATAGTCGATGCACACTCTCCAACCGGTTACGAGACGTGTGGGAATAAGCTCATCATCATCATTCGTAACGACAGTCATACCACCCTTCTTTGGCACATAATGGACCGGGCTAACCCATGAGCTATCAGAAATTGGGTAAATCATCCCAGCGTCGAGTAATTTGATTACTTCATTCTTGATGACTTCGTGGATTTTTGGGTTAACTCGTCTTTGTTGTTGGATGGACGGCTTAGCATCGTTTTCAAGTAAAATCTTGTGGGTGCAAAAACGAGGGTCTATGCCTTTAATGTTGGAAATGCGCCAAGTGATGGCATTTTTGTGCTTTTTGAGCATGTCGACGAGACGGTTCTTCTCCTCATCTTGTAGGTGTTTGGAAATAATGACGGGAAGTTTGTCGGTTCCTTCTAGAAAAGCGTATTCAAGATGAGGAGGCAATTCTTTAAGCTCGAGTTTTGGAAGTTTTTCTTCAGATGGCTCGACTTCTTTGACTTCTTCAACAAAGAGTTTCTTCGGAGGGAGAGGTGAAAAAGGATCTTCATTCAAAAGTTGTTCAAGCATAAGAATGTCTCCCTCCGGATCATAATAAGAATCATCATCATCGCCAACAAATGAAGATGTATCTATGGAGAAAAATTCATCGACTTCTTCCAAAAAAAGGAAGTCACCTCCTTCAAATGGAGTGAAGGAAGGGGAAGAGTCGGCAATTATGGGTTGAGAAGTAGGTAAAGAATCATCAGTAGAGGGTGAAGGGGTAGAATTATTTGAAGGTGTAATTAAGCTCGGGTTTCGTACTGAAGTATACGAAAGCCATTGTTAAAAGAATTTTAGAGAAACGACATGTTTTAGAAAACATTTAAATGAACTCTCGCTCAAGCATATGTACATATCCGTGTCATTTTTGAGTGACATTTCTAGAAACGTACATAATATCGATTATACGAGAGACATGTCGTGAGAAGAATATTTTTGGATTTTTTGATTTTTATATTGTTTATGTGTTTTTGAAAATTTTCTATTTTTTTGTTTTGTATTTGTTGGTTTTTCAAATTTTGTATTTTGTTTTTTCAAAAATATTTACAACGAAGCGGTTTTGAAAATGTTTTTCAAGAGGATTCGAGAAGACGTTCTAACTCCTCAGGGGTTAGGCTTCGCATCCCAATTCGTCGAACTAATTCGTCAAACCTTTCTTTTGGAAGGGCTTTAGTAAATAGATCGGCAAGTTGGTAATCCGTCTTAACGAAATGAATTTCAACAGTACCCTCTTCTACGTGCTCTTTTATGAAGTGGTAGCGGACTCTAATATGCTTCGCCTTATAATGATGCATGGGGTTGCACGAGATGGCTATGGCACTTTTCGAGTCACAATACATAGGTATTCTGTCGAAAGTAAAGCCATAATCTGTGAGCTGTGTCCGCATCCAAAGAACTTGGGCACAACACGCAGATAGAGACACATACTCGGCTTCCGCGGTTGACAGTGCGGTGCAATCTACTGTCCTATGTCCAACTATGGTTACAGATAATCAAAAGCTGCTAGAAAATTTCATCAATGGACTACCTCACAGCATCCGCGGAGATGTGATTTCCTTCGACCCACAAACACTGGATGAGGCTATCAGGGTGTCTCAGAAGCTCATGGCTCAGGTAGTAAAGAAAGAAACTACTGTCAACAATAACAATAACAACAACGACAACAAGAGGAGTTGGGACAACAACCAGAGTGGCAATGCTACTCAACCACAACCAAAGAGGCAAGAAGTCGCCAAGGTCTATGCTGCAGATTCAGTTGAAAAGAAAGGTTACCAGGGTACCCTACCCAAATGCAACAAGTGTCAAAATCATCATAACCCTGGACCTTGTAGTAATCCATGTGGCAACTGTAAGAAGATTGGTCATGCGACTTAGGAATGCCAGTTTCCAATCATTGCCGGAGATCAGAAACCCCCAGTGATGTGTTTTAGCTTTGGAGAAATAGGACATTACATGAATGAATGCCCAAAACAAGGAAACCTAGGAAATGGGAACCAAGGTAGAAGAGCTCGTGGTAGAACCTTGTAGGAACCCGTATACAACCTAAATCACGACCTTATTCATCAAATCTTAGAGAGAGAAAGTGAGATGTAGACAGAGAGAGATGGGAGGATCATGTGTGTGAAATATAAGCTATGTTATTACCAAATGATCAACCAAACCTCAAAGTGAGGTTATACAATAGTATATATAGGTGTGAAGTCTAAGGCTTTCTATCTTATACATATTTGGCCCTTCGACTTTCTAGTAATTGATAAATGAACATATAACTTCTTAAAACACTTTCTAACGCTACCTATTACATGATTCTAGAATATAATGACCGACACTTCATAATAAAAAATATAATGCTAACAATCTCCCCCTAAGTGTTGGTCATTGAAGGTTGCGTGACGTCTTCATCTTTGTCTTTAAACTTTAACATTCTTTGCTCTTGACGTCTTTAGAAAACATTAGATAAGTTATAGTTCTTTGTTCATCGTTCTTTGTTCCTTCATGCTTTGTGATCTTTATAATATGACTTTTCTTTGTTCTTTGTTGTTGTGATCGTTCATCTGCCTTTTGTCACTGCTTCGTCTATGTAGGTTGATCGCCTTTCCAACATGCTCATACATCTTTAGTCTTTGCCATACGTACATTTGTTGTCGCTGTTCTTTCACATTGATCTTTATCACTTTACTTTGTAGATTCTTCTTTTTGGCGTAGAATCTTTCTTTGACTGTTGCTTTCCTTTGATCTTAGTGAGAACTTTCCATTGACTTTGAGATGTATGTATGAGCATGTGGAAACTAGTGTGGTGGTTGTACCTGTATAAAACAGTTAGCAATAAAACATCCGATACTTACAGGTTTGGAATTAGAGATCGTCAACAGCATATTGTGAAGACTTTCTCCAACCCTTACCATGGCCGTTCCTAATCGGATACCCTCGAAAAAGCTTACACAGACATACTGAAGTACACCCACGATTAGGTGAGTCGCTGGAGATCACCCCACGACTGTAGACCGTTTGAATCCACCGTAGCACTACACGTAACCCACAAGAGATTACCGAAGTGACCTGCTGTCAGGGCTGCTTGATGTTGACCCTGGCAGGAGTTTCCATTCAATCATTGAGAAGTACATAAGTAAATTCTCTCATAAACGTTCTGGCAGATTGCTAAGACCTGCGTAGGACTCTAAAGTTTACATCTGGTGTCCATTGATGTAGAACAACCAGTGTAATAATATTGTGTGTTCCTATGAGATCTTTTGATGAATCTCTTAGCTCTAGACTCAATAAGTGCACATTTAGTCATCGGAGGAATTGAGCAGAGTACCTCCTTTTCAATATTAACACACTCGGAATGAGTGGTCAATAGATTACAACTGTTCTCCGTGAAAATGAAACAAGTATCTTTTGAGAGATACCTGAGTGGCTAGAAGGTTTAAGTGCAGTGCGTCACTGGGTCCATGACGTCTTGTCTTCAATACCGATGTCACCTTAGTAACAATCAGTAGCAAATGAATTGAACCCGGTGTCTGACCTATGGTTGAACATATGGAGGGCTCATTTCTTTTCACCCTTTCTCATTTCATTTGTTTTTCATTCTTCAACCCCTTCTTTCCCTTTCATTCTTTACTCCTTCTTTTAATCATACCTAACGACTTCTAATTCTATCTAATAGAATTGTCCTTGCGTAGATCCCTCCGGTTCTGGCGGATCATAGGACGGTTTTCCTAACCTTAGTCACCTTATATCACCATGACTATCCTATTGTTGCCATAAACCATTTGCTTGAAAATCTCTCAAAGTGTTTATGATCATAAAACACATTTTTGTTAACACATTGAGAGTTTTGCACTTTTGAAATACTCCCCCTTCACATGTGCTCATGATATGTTAAGATAAATTTGCACATGTTGGGTAGAGTTGGCACTTTTTGAATTGATCCACTCTTAATAGACATATACCCGAGGGACACGTTTACGTTGCTTAGTTAAAGGGATCCATTATCAGCTTTTAGGTGACAACTAGCCCTAATAACTAACTTGATGTTGTTAACATTCCTAAAAAGGAATTTAGACCCGTCATGGTAAACAACTAATTAAGAGTTTCTCGAATCGGTACATTTCTACTTGGATAAATCCTTTCGACTACTAACATTTTGTTTCGTCAATTCTGAGTCTAGTATAAGACTTTTAGTCTTTACTTACGAGCTCGAGATTCTGCCACAAATTTTGAACATTTTTGATCACATTTAATCACGTCTTCTCCCCCTCAAAAATAGCATATCATGATATTTTTGATATCAATTGATTAAATATAAAGCTTTTCGAGAGATAGACGGATTTTGTTTTGCATGAAATCGGAACATTTTTCTATTTATAATACTCCCCCTCAGAACTCGCATATTTTTGTAAGAATTTTAAGCTTTTGCAATGAGTTTAGAGGGAAGGAGTCTTCTTGAGCAAAGATTCTAAAAATGAAAGAAATTTTAGATTTATTGAATTTTGCATCAAGATTTTTGAAAAACAAAGACTTCTCTTTGTTTGAGTAGGAATGTCGCACTGAGGCGTACAACAGTGTCCATTTTTAGGATAAGTGCACTTTGTTGATGAAAATCATTTTTTGCGTAGCACTTTCCTTTCTTTTAAAGAACGAGTCCTTAGCTGAAATACTAAGAAGTCATCAATTAAGCTCGGGTTTCGTACTGAAGTATACGAAAGCCATTGTTAAAAGAATTTTAGAGAAACGACATGTTTTAGAAAACATTTAAATGAACTCTCGCTCAAGCATATGTACATATCCGTGTCATTTTTGAGTGACATTTCTAGAAACGTACATAATATCGATTATACGAGAGACATGTCGTGAGAAGAATATTTTTGGATTTTTTGATTTTTATATTGTTTATGTGTTTTTGAAAATTTTCTATTTTTTTGTTTTGTATTTGTTGGTTTTTCAAATTTTGTATTTTGTTTTTT